>QLSR01000371.1:0-92186 GCA_031780015.1 Citrullus colocynthis
AAAAAAAAAAAAAAAGGAAGAAGAAAATATGAGGAGATTGAGGAGATAGAAGAAAAATTAGAAAAAGAAAAGAAAAAAAAATAATAAGAGGAGATCAGGGAAATGGAAGCAAAAGCTAGAAAAAAAAAGTTATTGTGCAAGACAAAGGAGGGTAAATTGGAAATCATAAAAATTCAAAAATTGACTAGTCAAGTTTTGCCATATTTGCAAATATTTTTAAAAAATGTGTTATATTTTTAGATTTTTCCCCTTATTTTGTTATTTATTATAAATATCCTGAAGTCTAAATGCAATTCGCATATTCAATAACATCTTTACTGAATAAACCTCAATAACAACTTTACTGAGAATATGTTCAAAGTTTATAGACCACAAGTTTTAGGACATATAACCCAACAATTGAGAACCCTCTAAATAATGTAAATAATTTGCCCAACCTTATATATGTTCTCTCCTAATTACATTGTTTAAGTCTTTTCCCCTTTTGCTCATTCCTTCTTAAGCATAAAGTTTATTTGAGTTTCTTTATTAATAAAATGTCGAGTGCTGACTTATAATTACACTTTTATTTTTTAAAATTTATTTTAACTATTGAAATTATATTGTTAATTATAATTAGAGGTAAAAGAATAAGAAAAAGGAAGAGTTTGAAATTCAAAGTTTTCTAAATTAATTTATAAAATAATTATAAAATTTATGATATTATATATAATTATAATTAACATTGAAATTTCAATTTTTTAATTTGTTTATTTAGAATTCTTAAGAGCTAATTTTAAAGTAATAATAGTTGTATCACTATTTAATTAGTTATATTATTGAGTAATAATATGATAGTTAGAATTTGAAGAGTAAGAATATAAATATTTTGAATTTACAAAAAGTGAACTCTTCAATTCTATATATATGAAATTTAAGACTTATGATATATTTTTTTTTATAATGAATAATGAAATATCTAAGTTTTGTTATTCTTTATTTCCTATAACTAAATGTTAATTTTATACTATTTTCAACAAAACCTCAAGTAATGTTTCCAGGAAAGTAGATATGTTTTTCTCATTTAATAATTTTCATTTCCATTAAAACTTCTGGTTGGATTTGTTACATTTCCTTATAAATTCTTTGTTATAAATATTTTTTAGATTATGTTATAATAATAAATAGAAAAATATTATTATTATAAAAGTAATCAATATATCCTATTATTATAAATGTAATATATATTATAAATAACATTTAGGGTTGTTTAAAAAATATAAAAAAATGAACCAAAATATTTACAATTTATTGTCTATCAGCGACATATTGTGATAGACCATGATAGACTACTATTTATGTCTATCCTGATACAGATAGACACAAATTGCAGTCTATCGCAGATAGATTGTGATATTTTGCTATTGTTTGTAAATATTTTCATCAGTTTTGTCATTTAAAATAATGTCCCTAACATTTAGTGTAGATATCCATAACTTACATAGATTAAAAAGTTTCATAACTTCCCATTGAATTTCATATTGTAATATACATCATTTCATGTCCTATAAATAGTGTCTTTGTAAGACACACCACAACTGAATTCAATTATTTTCTATATTTTGTTTCTTTTGTTCTTCCTTTGTTCTTGCATTGTTCTTGTTTTATAATATGTTATCAGACGATTCTACCACTTTCATTTGCGAAAGGTAGGTTAATTTTGTTTTGTTTTTATTTTGTGTTACGAAAATTCTATGTATATAGTGTATATGTATCAAATACATCATATATACACTGTGTATGGTTTAAACATTGACAACATGTTATTTTATTGATATTGACATTAATTTTACAAAGTTATTATTTGGTTATCACAATATTATGATTGAATTTATCTTATTCTTTAATTTATGCTTTATTTTATTATTCATGTATGAGAATAATATATTATGAATAATATGATTGTTCATTTCTTATAAGATCTTTTATTAATGTAATTCTTTTTATTTTACCTAAAGTTGTACTTGTTTTTGTCATTCATAGCATTGATCTAAATGTTCATACCACTTTAATCATGTTGTTAATCATTTGTTATATATATGGGCATGTTGTAAAGTTAATATATTTATTGCAATTTATTATTTGAATTATCATCAATATGTGGATAAAATGTGCATATCTAAATTCTTATTACTTGATAATTTAATTTAATTGTCCATTGATATGTATGTTTTGAATCATTAATTGTTGCAATTTTTATTGTATACAATATCGTTTATTATTATTATTTTTATAAAAATATCATATTTACAATATATATATATTGAGCATATTATTTATATTGGATATATACTTTAAAAAAACATAATACAACATGTGCTAATTACATACATTGTTTAGAATGCACGTTTGATATGTTTATAAAATTTCTAACTTAAGTACATTTCTTTGTTATAGTTTTACGATGACAAGTCTTACCAAATTAGAGTTTCTAGCTTGTGATATCAATGACAATAATTATTTATCATATGTGTTTGATGCTGAAATTCATTTTGATGTTATGAATCTTGAAGAAACAATTAAAAAAGAAAATACGACTTCTAGTCAAGGAAAGACAAAAGTCATGATTTTCCTTCAACATCATCTTCATGAGGGACTAAAGATTGAATATCTTACGGTTAGAGATCCCTATGTTCTATGACAAAGTTTAAAAAGAAAGGTACAATCACTAAAAAATAGTAATTCTTCCTAAAGCTCATTATAATTGGATGCACCTAATGTTGCAAGATTTTAAATCAGTAAGTGATTATAATTCAACATTATTTAAAATTAGTTCAAAATTATTATTATACAGAGAACAAATTACTGATGAAGATATGTTAGAGAAAACATTTTTCTCATTTCACGTCTCGAATATGCTCCTGCAGCAGCAATATTGAGAAAAAGGTTTTAAAAAGTATTCTGAACTTATATCATGTCTTCCTCTGGCTAAACAAAATAATGAGCTATTAATGAAAAACCATGAATCTCGACCAACTAGAGCAACACCATTCCCTGAAGCGAATATTGTAATTCCAAATAATCATGGTTGAGGTCAAGGTCGAGGTCGAGGTCGTGGTCGTAGTTGTAACCGTGGTAGAGAAAGAAATACTTATTATTTTCGTGGTAATAATCATCCAGATTTTAAGAAAACCACAAATACTAATGATCATAAAGGGAAAATTCCACAAAAGAAGAGCTCAAAGTGTTGAAAATCAATGCTTCCGATGTGGTATGAAGGGGCATTGGTCTCGTACTTGTCGTACATCCAAACACTTAGTTGATATCTATCAAGCCTCGTTGAAGGAGAAAGGAAAAAATGTGGAGGTAAACTTTGCATATCAAGATGATTTATTTGACCCGTCCAACATGATGCATTTGGATGTTGTTGACTTCTTTGAGTCTCCTAAAGAGAAACTTGATGTTATTGAAGGAGTTCGAAATACTTCCTTTAATTGTGATAATGTCCAAAATTAATATTATTTTATGTTTTAGTTTTTTTTCCCCTACGTTTGCAAGTTAATTTTGAATATTTATATTTCAAGTTTTGTCTTTAATTTCGAGACTTATTGTAATCATTTTTTATTTATAATGAAGAATCATGGACATTTCTCATATTTTGGCTAATTCAAAGATGAATAATGAAAATTTATGCTTGGTAAATAGTGCAACTACGCACACAATACTTAAAACTAGAAAATATTTTCTAAATTGACAATGCTTGAAGCAAATGTCAATACAATATCAGGTTCTGCAAACTTGATTGAAGGTTTTGGAAAAGCAAACTTTATTTTGCCTAGAGGAACAAAATTCACAACTAGTTCTCTAGTAAATTGAAGAGAAATTTATTGAGTTACAAAGATATACGTCAAAATGGTTATCATGTTAAAACTAACAATAAAAATAATATAGCATATCTCTATATTACATTTATTGTTTCACATAGGAAACGTATACTGGAAACACTGCCTGTTTTTTCTTCTGGATTATATTATACACATATATGAGTAATTGAAACATATGCAACAATGAACCAAAAGTTCATGAATCCAGAATTATTCATTATTTAACATGATCAATTGGGTGATCCTAGGTCAATAATGATGGTAAGAATTATTGAAAACTCTCATGGACATCCATTAAAGAACCAAAATATTCTTCAATCTAATGAATTATCATGTGTTGCTTGCTCTCAAAAAAAATTAATAATTAAAATATCACTAGCTAAAGTGGGAAATAAGTCACCTACATTTTTTGAACGAATTCATGGTGACATATGTGGACCTATTAACCCACCAAGTGGACCATTTAGATATTTCATGGTTTTAATTGACACATTCAATAGATGGTTACATGTGTGTATATTATCAAGTCTCAAATAATCAAATTAAGGGCACGATTTCTTGATTATATAATCAAAAGCATTTGACTTGATAACGTTGGTGAGTTTACATTCCAAGCCTTTAATAATTATTGCATGTCAATTGGGATAAGTGTGACAATCCCAAGTTTTACACTAAACCAAGGACACTACCAACATTTAACCTATGGCCATCTATATTATCTCTCATATCTTAGAAAAATTTCAGCAGCATAATGGCGCTACCACGACGAAACCCAAAATTTTACTTTAACCTATTTCAAAAAGAAACACTCCTAATAACATTTAACTTCAACTACTTCCCAACAAAATCATCAAGCTTTCAAAAATAGATTAAACTCATAAACATTTAATTGTTCATATTTAACAAATTTACTAAAACCAACAAACTCAACTACGGCGAAATTCAACATCCTAAGTAAACTAAGACTTATTACAAAACATCCAACTCAAAGGAAACTAAGACACTTTCAATTTAAAGGAAAGTTCATATCCCAAAGGTTTCCAGATTAAATAAACTTCTAACAAAAGGAAAAGAACAATGACAATAGTCTAATTATTGATCTTTCTTAAGTTCCCTCCTTAGCATCGCCAAGGTTACACAGCCTGTCATCACCTACAAAACTCAGTGGGGGGTTAGTACACACTTGCACTAGTAAGTAGCCCACACTTGACGAGCCACCAGACAATATACACATAATGCAAAAATACACAACAACAGTAAGGTCAAGTACATCATGCTAAACTCATGAACATAATACCATGTAAAAGGTTAACATAGTTTTTAATTCAACTTTTAATGCACAGTCCTTGACCATTTATATGCAAGGCCCCGAACTATGCATCGACCCTTGACCATTTGTACCCAAAGACTTGATTACTCTACAACGCACTGCTCTTGACCATTTGTACCCAAGGCCTCAATGCTCATTCTAGAACTCGTCACACCAACCTTTGACTGTTTGTACCCAAGCCTCGATGAACCCATGACACTAACCCTTGACCATTTATACCCAAGGCCTTGATGTTCCCTTAGACATACTTTACGAAAAATCCACCTATTGGACATACTTGACAAACAACCACATACTTTACGTAAGACCACATATTAAACATATGTTACAAAAAACCACATATTAAACATACATGTGTTCAAGCAACTCCACAGCTATTGTTGCGTTAAAGTGTGTATGATGCGTTATGCTCATATTAACCTATTGTCGTGTTAAGAATATGAAAGAGGTGTACATTAGACGCAAGTTTTCCTATAAAAACCCAAGTGCAAGCTTAAATAGGTTTTCCTGGAGCGTTCAGGTCGAAAACAAGGATTTGAAATAATTATGCGTTGAGATTGTTACTTAATTTGATGCGTTGGACTCAATAATTACAAGTGTTTGTTATTTTCTATGATAACTAGAAAGAATAACTTTAAACAAAGATAAATTGGTAGATGGACATGTGGAATGGTGATGTGGAATGGTGATGTGGAATGGATAATGGATGAAGTTAGTCAAGTATAAACATGTTCATATAGCATGCATTTTCCTAAGTGTTAAATAACTTTTCATGCTTACAAACTCAAGATTGAGAATGCATCTCTCAATGCTTCGACGCCACATTAATCTTATCTCTAAGACGCATGGTGAGCGTTCTTTGGGCAAAAGTTGAACTTTATTTCTAAAGCCAATCCTTTTTTTGTTAAATGCTGGAAATTACTCACCTACTCTCTCAAGCAGATGAATGTACTCACTTAGACCTACTTGTTCGATAGATTCAAGCAAGTTTAAAGTACCTATTTAATCAAGATGAAAGGATACTTAATCACATTTTGACATACTAACTATTTACGCTTCACTCATTAATCCTTCAACATCCATGGTGCAAAGTGTTATAGATGAGAATAGGTGGAAGATTAACGTCAATCGAACTTGTATTAAGTGAATAATTGTAAGCCCTAACCCCTATTTTCTATAGCTTTAGCAAAAGATAAAAGTCATGGTTAAAAGTTTGGCTAGGGTTGGCTTGAATGAGCAGGAAAGCATGTGGAATTCTAGTGCACTTTAGGTAATTATGATTTGGTATTCTTCTTTTTCCATTAACCTTTGCTAAGGAATAAAAAAGATGGAGTTAATGGTGTTGTAGTACAAGGAGGAGGGCTGCACTTAGGAAATTATTATGGAACATGAAGGGAAGCTTAAGTCAAAAGGTCAAAACTTGGAAATTATTTGGAAAAAATGTAAAATTAGGAAATAAATATTAAATTAAATTAAAATGATTATTTAAATGAAAATTATATTTAATTTGGTTGTTTAGGATAAGGAGAAATGAAAAGGAGACACGTTGAAGCAAGTTGGTGAGTGGCTAAAGCTGATTGGTTGGTCTGGGCAGCAGCTCGGACTCTAAGCAAGCAGCTCAATTAACCTGATGGTTCTCTTGATTCCCTCATGCTATTTTCACCATTTTTGGACTAGAGGAAGTTTTGTGAGTTAGGAAGACGACCTAGGGCTGCCGAAGTGATTTGAGGTCAAGAAGCTTAAGAAATCGTCAAAATACTGAAGGTTGTCGCAGGCCGAGCAAATCAGACGAGTTAGCTTTGAGGAATTTTTAAAGGGTACTCAATAAGGTTTTTGGAGCTGAATTTTCTTGGTAAGCCACTAGATGAAAGAGACCAAAAAGCCATTCTTCATATTTAGTTAAGAGGTTAAACTTGAGTCCCATAATTTTTATTTGAATTTTATTTGAAAGGAAATGGTGTTTTGAAGCACTGAAAAATCGGGTTGGAAACAAGACACTGCTGGCTGAAGGCTGTCAGAGCTGCCCACGCCCATGCCCACACCCACGCCCATGCCCACGCCCACACCCTGCACCTGCTGACAACCCCTCGCCCAGCGGTTGCCCACCAAGGTTGCCTACGACCATTTTGGGTAATTTTGGACATTTTTAGACCCCAATTGATATTTTCTTGAATTATTGGCCTAAAAATGGAGAAATATGAATTTTAAGTTAATTTTTAAGCATTTTTGGGAAATTTGAGAATTTTGCAAAAAGGTCCCTAAAAGGGTAAAAATGATAGAAATTGTGGAAATTAGGCTTGATAGGGACAACGTGGATGAAATGTAGTTAGGTGATGATTGTTAGGACTTCAAGGAGAGGATTTAATGGCTTGTAATTGATATTTCAGGTCATATTGAGGTTGAAAAAGCCTATAGACCTTGAGGAACAGGCCCGGATTGTGAGTGACACCTTTCTTTCTCTGAAAACGATTCTATTTAAAACGTTTAACCAGACTTTCTGATAAAATGTGATACTATGATGATTTATTACATGATAAGCATGATGGCTGGTTATATTTGATTTTATGGTATGAAAGGCATGTTTTATCTGTTTTCTACAAGTTTTTGAAAATCATGTTTATAAGATGCTATTTATTGAGAAATGCTCTGTTTTCTATGAAATGTTTTACAATGGACTGTTTATGCAAAGCATACGTGTTTCTAAAATGTTTACTGAAGGACCCAATGCTGAGGGACATTGAGAAGGCATGTGGACAACCCTGTAACTTAAAGGAGCTCAATGCTGAAGGACGTTGAGAAGGCATTTGAGTTTCCTAGGGACCTAGTACTAAAGGACTCAGAGAAGGTACTTAGGCTCCCGAGATAGTCCTATGTGCACATAGTGATTGATGACGCTGTCGTGTTGAGATTACTCCACATCAGCTAAGGTTTTCGACGTGGGGTATGTCAAGATTACTCTGCCCCAACTAAGGTTTGTTTTCGACGTTGAGTGTGTTGAGCCTTGCTCCGCCTCAACTAAGGAAATTTTAAAACAAAAGAAGGTTTGATGAGTATGTAAATTGTATTTATGTTAAAGACCTAATTTATGTTTTATTTCAAGGCTTAACATGAGTTTTATGCTAAAGTTATGTTTTCTCTATTATTGAGCATGATTTGGTTCTCGAGTTGTGTTCAAAATACTATGTCACTCATTCGACATCCAGCTCACGTTTTCCATGTTTTCTTTCCCACCCAGGTAGCGAAGAAGTTCCTGGTGCTTAGCCTACTCAAGATCGCCCTGCTTAAGCTTCGAGTTATCAGAAGATACTTTGCACTTCGGTTGCTGTATGTGTAAATAACTTTGTGTATGTGACATGTAGACATAGTCCGCTAGTAGTTGGGATGTGAGACTAGTCATTGTATATGTCATCTAAGTTTATTTGTGAATGAGTTTGGAGTACCTGGTTATGTAAATATAAATTCTCATATTATTGAATTTATGGGCGTGGCTGATCTGAATGTCTATGTCATTAGAATAAGTGATATGGGCAAGTTGTAAGTCATGTTTCAACAGGTTATTCAGGTACAGTTGGATAGTGAAACCTCACAAAAGGGGTGATGTTTGTTGTCCTCACATCTCCTTTCAGGTCAAAGAGGGTAATCTGGGAGGGGGTGTGACAATAATCTACTCTCTCAAAAGTCATTGACAAAATACAAGCAAGAAGGATGTTCATAATGAAAGGAAGAAAATAAAAGTCGTCAAGCCGTCAATGGCAATGTCTTGCTTCTTAAAGGCTTGAGATGGTGGCTATCTGATACATGATTTATACTCTCGAAAGTTATTAACAAAATACAAGCAAGAAGGGTGTTCATAATGAAAGGAAGAAAATAGAAGTCATCAAGTCGCATATAGCAATATCTTGCTTCTTAGAGGCTTGAGATGCTGGCTATCTGATACATGATTTATACAAGGGATGGATTATCACTCTTTGAGGGGTGACTCTGAAAACTCTGAGAATCTTCTCACAGAAGAGCTTGAAATGGAGGGTGGCTATGGAGGTTGAGTGAGAATTTGCTCAGAGCTTTCACCACTGAGTATTTCTCTCTACTTTGAACATGACGTGCAATGAACTATTTATAGGCATCGAAAAAGGTGATCTCATGATGACCTGACACCTTTGCATTTAATTCTATGCCCTGCTGCACAGACTTATTTGCATCTTCGGTTCATTGGATCTGTCATGATCTGGTAAAATTAGTTGTCCACTTGCATATTGACATGATAGTTATCGACTAAGCGTCTGAATTACTTTTTCTTTTCGACGCGTTGACCTTTAAGCGTTGTGACCTTCAATGATTCTGGCAGCATCCTTTTTTTTATACTTAAGCTCTCTTTTTTCTTTTTCTTTTTTTTTTTCTTTTCTTTCTTTTTTTTTTTTTTTTTCTTCTTTTTTTTTTTTTTTTTCTTCTTTTTTTTTTTTTTTTTCTTCTTTTTTTTTTTTTTTTTCTTCTTTTTTTTTTTTTTTTTCTTCTTTTTTTTTTTTTTTTTCTTCTTTTTTTTTTTTTTTTTCTTCTTTTTTTTTTTTTTTTTCTTCTTTTTTTTTTTTTTTTTCTTCTTTTTTTTTTTTTTTTTCTTCTTTTTTTTTTTTTTTTTCTTCTTTTTTTTTTTTTTTTTTGTTCTATCATGCGTTCAAAAAGGTAAATTTTCATAATTTCCAGGATAAATTCTTTTTTAAACATAGTAAACACAAAGTTATTCATATTGTACAATTCAAATGCTAAAATCATGCGTTTATTACCAATATTACTCTAATTACTCCAAATAATGAATACAATAACTTGTATTTCTACAAGTTATCACATATTTATATCACTCAAGTCATATAATATTATCTCAGCGTGTCCCACATATCAAAATCAACACAAGGAGCATTCATACAAATCCAATCATCTCAAAAGCAGTTCACAAGTTCATAACAACGTGAGTCATAATTATACAATATATAAAAAATCATGCAACATGCCGCACACAAGCAAACAGAATTGGTAGAATTCTACTTACCTAAGTGTTTCAAAAGTGCTCCTAAATTAATCAAGAGACTCCTGTAATTATAAAAGTTAAGTTCCAAGGTTAAAACTTCATTTGAGACCTTATTCGAAACTCAAGTAGTGCTCAGAATGAATACTTTTACCCACAACCACCTTGAACCCCCAACTCGAACACTCTAAAGTGAGTCTAAACTACAATTAGAGGATACCGACAAATTTTAAACCAATTTACAGTACCTAAATCGAAGTCGAAAAGGCACAAATTTTAAACCAATTTATAGCACCTAAATCGAAGTCAAAAAGGCCTAAATATAGCCACAACGCTTAAAACTCACCAAGACAAGCTTGAGTCCTTGCTAAAAGGTGTTCGAAAGGTTTTGTAACTATTCTAAACCTACAAATACGAAGTTCCAAACCTTAAAGACAAGTCCAAACAATCCTAAACTAGTTCGAAATGAAGTTTAGAGTCTTCTTACTGTAGACTCTACTTCCATTTTGTAAGAGATAAACGTAAGTAAGTAGTACCGATATGGACTAAATTGTTTTTCCTCTTGTAGATTGAAGGAAGAAGTGAAGGAAGCCAGAAATATTTTTGGTAAGTGAATTCTAAATCATTACGAGGTAAACCGAGTTTAGGAGTTACTTTGTTTATTTGAAAATAAAAATAAAAATGAAATAAAAAAATGAATTTTAGAAATAGAAGAAAAATAAAGAAGAAAAGAAAACGAGGAAAAAGAAAAAAAATGAAAATGGTTGATAGTGGGAAGTAAGTCGGCAGCTCGTATAAGTGTATAAGCTGAATTTTCGGTCATTTACTCTATTTTCAAAAGCCTCAACCGACCCAACCTTGAAGCTGCATATCGAAGGGAGGAAGAAGAAGTATTCTAGGGTAAATTCGTGTAAAATTCTGGTCAGTTTCGTGCTGTAATTGAAGCTGGAACAGAAGATTTGGTTGTTGTCGCATAGTTTAAGCAAAGTCTGGTGTTTGGTGAATAGCAAGCTGAAGAGACCGAGTTTGAAGCTGAAAATTTAAGGTTAGTAAGTTACCTCAATTCTTAACAACTCTTGTGAAGAATGGTTGAGCTGAATATGAAGAAAAACATTTTAATTTTAGGTGCGACTGATACGGATTTCCTGAGTGATCTGGAGCAGGACGAAGTAAATTGGGAATATCTATCAAAGGAAGAAGAGTTAAGCTCTGAAATTTTAAGGTAAGCTAAAAAAACACATTTCTTTACAAGTTTGTAGAAGGAAAGAAGTTCTAATTTTGATTGGAAATACAACTTTTAACAGATATAAGTGAAGACAGAAGCGAAGATAGAAGCTGTGGAAGACGAGTTTCGTTGGAAAAAGCAGCGACACTGAAGGCATAAGGGTGAGCAACGAGACGAGTCTCACTGGTGTCGCTGGTGGTTTTTTTGTCTCACAACTCTTGCTAGGTATCGCTAGTCTCACTGGTGTTGCTACTCTCGCTAGCTCGCTGATCAAGTAAGTCTCGCTAGTTCACAGTATTGCTGGTACAGTTTGGTCTTTTGCTTGAATTTGTTGGTTTAGTCTCGCTAATGGCATGAATCTCGCTCATTAATGAAATCTTATGAAATGTAGCCTCGGTTGAGCATTTCTTTGTGGAATATAGTCTCAATGATGGTTTTCTTCATGAACTAGAGTCTCGGTGGTGAATAATAGAAATTTCTAAGGGTTGTTTGCTATGTAAAAAGGAATTTTAAGGAAATCTAACAAAGGGAAACGTATTATTTCAAGCCAAGAGGAGCTAAGAAAGGCATATAACCCTTTAAGGGTCAGGACAAGTTGTGAGTGACAATTTTATTTAAAATGAGTCTACTTTAAACAAAGTTTTTATGTTGTATGATTAAGTTTGGAAACATGTCTATGTGTTTATGCTTTCCACGGGTAACATGCTATGAGGATTAGGTGCATATTATGTGTTTTACATTGGAAATCATTTGAAGCATGCTAGTTGTTAAACAAGTTTTATGAAAGGCATGCTATTTATTAACCTACGATTTTATGGAAAGCATTGATGATTGTTAATGAGATTGTGAAGATTTGAAATGTTATAAACTCGTGAATTTATATTATGCTATTTTCGAAACATGTTTTTTAACAATTTTTTTGAAAAGGCTCCCAATGCTGAAGGATACAGAGAAGGCATATGGGTAGCCGATATATAGAAATGGTTCCCAATGCTGAAGATTCGGAGAAGGCATGTGGGTAACCTGAGTATAGAGATAGCCCCCAATGCTGAAGGACTTGGAGAAGGCATGTGGGTGGCCTAAATCTCATATATGAGACCTAGTAATGAAGGACTCGGATAAGCTATTTGGGTAACCCAAGATATGACATCTATGTGCACATAGAGGTATGATAGACATTCTTATGTTGAGACTACTCCACACAACTAAGGATATTTGACGTTGGGTGTGTCGAGATTTCTCTGTCCCATCTAAGGATGTTTTCAACGTTGAGTAGCGTTTGAGCTCCACTCCGCCTCAACTAAGGAAAATGCGGTTGAAATGTGCTATACTTACATGGTTTTCCTTTAGAAATGATACGTATTTGATTTGATAATGTTACCTGAGCATGATTTGTTTGAATACATAAACAATTTACTACTGTTTATTTATTTTCATATCTTAATTACAGTTTTGATTTAATTATGAATCAAAGAAGGTTTTTACAAAACAAGTCACTCACTGGGCAACCTAGCTCATGCTTTCCTTATTTTTCTATTTTTTTTAAGGTAGCGAGCAAGTCCAAGGTGCTTAGCCTACACAGCAACTCGTTTGGGTCCACCATCAGTGTCTAGAATTTTGAGAATTGTAAATATTTGATCTTAAACCTATGTTGTACATATAGAGGGTTAAGGGCAGAAGTTAGTGAACTTGTGTAAATTAAAGGTTGAATGTAAATCAATGTCTATATGATAGCTTAACCCTGGTTATAGTTGGATGTTCAATTATTGTGTAAATCTGCTTATTAGGTCTTGGTCAAGATATAAGGTTGGCAGTGGATGCCGTAAAAGGGTTGGTGTTTGTTGTCCTCACATTTTCTCCTGGATTAAGAGGGTACCTGGGAGGGGGTGTGACACTTACCCACTGAAACTTACCCAAACGACCCAAAACCTTACTGACTGGTGTCCGAACGCGCCAAATCCTACAGATATATCCATAACCTACATAGGTTACAAAGTTTCATAACCTCCCATTGAATTTCATATTATAACATACACCGTTCCATGTCCTATAAATAATGGTGTATGATGCCTTTGTAGGACACACCACAATTGAATTTAATTATTTTCTCTACTTTGTTTCTTTTGTTCTTTCTTTGTTCTTGCATTGTTCTTGTTTTATAATACTAATGGTTTTTTCTAAAATTTTAAATTATAGTATATGGTCACTCATTAATTTCTCTTTTTTTAAATTGAACAACATAAACTAATATCTTTTATTATTTTTAAATTTTTCTAAATATTACATATAAAAAATAAATAAACAATTTATTTAGATAATATATATATGTGCAAAGCACGTCATAAAATACTAGTATATAGAAATTACACAGGAAGAGATGATTAAGGAATATATATTATATTATTTTAATCAAATACTAAAATAATATACATTTAATAAAAGTTAAACTCAATTATTAAACTCAATTATATCATTAAAATATAAAAAACAAGCAACTTAAGAATAAATCTGAAAAATAAAAAATCAAATGATTATCTAATGGCGTTTTAAATTCTCAAGTTTCTGGATGGAAGTTGACATATATATATATATAGTCTTTTACTTGTACCAAAGAAATCATTTACTTTTTTTATATATATCTAAAAGAAAACGCTATCCTTATAGAAACAAGATCCACAAAAAGAGATTATGAATCAATAGCTCATACCCTCTAAAGCATAGACAAATCAAGTGATAGTTGTCCTTTTTCATGTATATTGTGAGACTGAAAATGGTTTCTCTTTTTCTTTCCAACCATACACACAATTTGATACCATTGCTTTATTAGTTGTTACAACCAAATTTACATTACATAATTAAGATTCATGTACAATGGACATGAGCATCTTTTTGCAAAGCCTTTAATTTTATGGTATCATAGATGCTTTTTGCCCAATACATTTATTATTATTGTTAGGGGATAAGCTTTTTACGGGTCTTTATTATTAATTAGGGGCATTCAATTATGATGGATTTTTAATATGTCTTCTCACAGATAACTTTTTTAAGAGCTATTTTTTAATATAGCAAAAAAAATCAAAATATTTATAAATATAGCAAAATTTTACTGTCTATCGCGATCTATCACATATAGACAGTATATTTTACTATTAGTTATAAATATTTTCAGCAGTTTTATCATTTAAGATAATTTCTTTTTAATATAACAATTGTAAAAATGAGAGATCCAACATTTGACTTAAAGAAATAGAAATTAATTATAATTAATGAACTAATCTCACTTCGGTGGAAGTGCATTTTTTAAAGTAGTTTAACGTCTTTTCAACTTAACTTAATTAACTTTAAATTTACGTCAAGGAAGAGCAATAATGTTTAATTTATTACTAGGGGGATGAAATTAAAATGTGTAAATATGGAATTTGAGTTGGTAGCTTTAGAAAACTAGAATTTTCTTTTTTTTAAAAAATTATTATAGAAAAATGATTTACTATAATAATTCTTTTGGACGATGTAAATAATACATATATAATGTCCAATCTTGGAGAGATACTTCATATTTTATGCTAATTGAACTATGTTGGGTGCATGATGTGAATAATTATTTGATATATAATATTCTATATCCATACATAAATAGGCGTAAAAGTTATAGATGAAATTTAAAGTGTTTTTTCATGTCAAAATTAACATAACTAAATTCAAAAAAAAATACGTATTATCCACTTTAAAGTTAGACATTTAATTTTCCTTCCCCTATTGTCATAAGAAAAAGTGTTTTTGATATTAGGGCTAATAATTGAAATTTAAATAAAACCATATAAAGGAAAGTTTGTAAACATAATTAATATGTTATAAATACAGTATTCCACCCAAAAGAACGCAGAATTTTAAATATATTGATTAAAATTATAATTTAACCAAAATTAAATGAGAAGATATATATCTATTCAACATTTTTTTATATAGTACATCTCTTCATTAAAATAAAATAAATTAAATTTTATTAAATAATATTAATGTGAATGTTAATTTTTCTAAAAGAATACCCTATTTCAGAGGGAGAAATTGAAGTGTCACAGCCCAGTTAAGCTTGTATAACTAACCTGAATTGAATATACGAATTATTAAAGTAAAATGGAAGCTTGTATAACTTCGGCTCGTTGGCTGCCTAAATTAATATATTTAATATATTGGAGGATTAGAAAGGATCTGTTTAATACATAATTTGAACTCTGTTTTATGTTTTGAGATCTACTAAGTTTAGCAAATATTTATTTAGTAGACAATTCAGATTTTGTTTTTTGAAAACTGTTTCGGGATTTTGTAATGTGGAAATTTTAACAACATTTTTATATCTTCATTCTATCCAAATTTTGAATTAAATACGGAATTATATTAAATAGAGATAAAAACATTTAGAAATAGAATATGACATGTTATAAACTCAATTCATTTTTTTAAAAAAAAATGTGATGTATTATAAATTATATAATATTACAAAATAATAATTATATAATTTTTTTAACATAAATCATATTTATAAATAAATTAATAATACTTTATTGTCAACTAAATATTAGTGGGTTACTGCATCTAATTTTATGATTTAATAAATATTAGTATCAAACACATTTTAAACAACTATTTAAACTGGAATCAAATTTCTGAATCTACTATTAAATACATATCTGAAAACATGAAATACAACTTTGTTTTCATTGAATCCCCTGTTTTTAGATTTATGTTTTCAAATTCTCCACCAAATAGATCCTAAATTTTTGTTTCGGTGTAGAGTTGTAAAATGAAGCTTTTCGATAATTGTAAAAAGTTGATTAAGAGAGGAATACAGGGTTACTCGATGAATGTGAAAATGAGGGATAGAGGGGAAGATTGAATTCTTCAGTAAATGTAAAAAGTAGAAAATGATAAAAAGATAGAGTTACTCGATAAATGTGCAAAGTAGAAATAGAATAAAAGATGGAGTTCTTCAATAAATGTAAAAAGTAGAAAAATATGGGAGTTACTCAATAAATATGCAAACTTCAATTGTGTTTACGGTTGAAATTAAGTTATTTACACCAACTTAATTGGCATAATCTTAAATTAAAAAGCCAATTTTATGTTTGAGATTACGATTTGTTGAACATATAGTTTTCTTGTTGTATCACTTGCTTTTCAAGAGGTTTTCAAAATTCATGCCAAAATTTAAAAATAGTTCCTATAAACTTGATTTGGTATTTAATATTTAGTTCAGAGTTAAAATGTATTTTGAGGAAAAAAAGTGAAAAACTTACTTAAAAAATGGTAAGAAAATAAGTTTTATTTTAAAAAACACAAAATAAGAAACAAAATGCTTATAATCTTTCCTCATCCGACCACTTTTATTTTAGCTGGTGGATTTGGTAACACTTTTATTTTAGCTGGTGGATTTGGTAACAGTGCACTATATCAAGTATGAAAATAACGCCATTTCAAATCGTGACACAAATGCCCTTGACTCACCCAGCATCACCAAGGGAAGGTCAAGAGTGAAGGGCCAAGGCGTTGCCAAAGTCGATGCACAAGGATGCCATTGCATGCAAACAGACTGCACGTGCCATCAGGCCATGCCTATGCCTCAAGCGTGTGCCTTCGACTTGGCCTCACCTCTCATTCCTCATACTTCGTTCACGTGTCTCATATCTCTCAACCTCGCTCTCCTAAATGTAAGCCCCAACATTTTCGTTGCTTGTGTTGAATGTTTTGAAAGCGAAGACTATTCTTACAAACTAACACGGTCACTTAACATAGGATTGCTCCAAGCTAAGTATGCTTAACTGTGGAATTCTTATGATTAAGCCACTAAAAAGGAATATGCACCTTATTAGTATAGTAACTTTCGATTTTTTTAAGTCTTTTTTAACCATATTGTCATATCGTCAGGATCTCTCGCATTCGGATGTAATCTCGGTTCATTCATGTCTCCCTCTTGAACTTGGATTGTTACATTAGATCTCTTGAAATTTCTCTTGATTTTCCTCTTCATTCTTTCATATATGGGTTATTTCCTTCAGAGATATAGATTTGTCTTGAGTTTTTCATTCTCAGATATGTAAGTTTTTTGGAACTCTACTCCTCGATTGAAGTTCTTTCGTTTCTTCTTAGATCTCATGACTTTTCTATCAGTTACTCCATAGATTGTTTCTTCCTATAGTCAGTTTAGTTTCCTTATTTTTGTTCATTCTCAAATTTGTTGATTTTTCTCTCGTTCTTTTGTTTTTTCTTCTTCTCACATTTTTTACCAAGGTCCTTAGATCTCCATTTTTCCTATTAAAATCCTCTAAGTTTATGCTCCACGAATCTCATCCCTCTTTTACACTTTGATTTTACCCTCTGAAAGCTTCACTTCCCCTTTCACTCTCATTGCTTCAGTGAAAACCTCAAACCAGTCCCTTGCTGCTTCGATGGTCCCTCCATTCACCCATAACCTATTCTTCATTTGGTTTTTGGGATTGAATATATATTTCATCTGAGTTGTTGAGCATTGAATTCATGGTAGGGGATTGGTTTATGCATTGGAGTTTGGTGGAGGAGAATACCATTACAATCAGATTTGTTTTCTAAACCATAATCGGTCAATGGTGATTCCTGATTTATGATTGTCTTGTTTTCTTGATGATTTTCATTATGTTCTAACATTTTTCATTATGCACTATGTATTGACTCAAGGAAATGTTCATTTTGAAGTGGATATTCGATCACTTTGTTTTTATTTTAAATTAAATATAAATACAAGAGGGTTACACGTACATACCTCAAAAGATTGTGGCGGATATTTATCTCCTTGTGCTCCAACTTCATAAAGTTGAATCTCTCCCTACCACAAGGTCTTTCTTGCTATGACTCTAACAAGGATCAAGGCTTGTGGGAATCTCTTCATAGATAGGAGGATTTTAGTGAAATTGACTGAAAACCCTTCTCTGTGAATTTATGGAATTTTGCGTAGAACTCTTTCTCTACAGTTCTAGGTTTTGATGAGTGTTAGTTCTCTTCATCACTTCATAATTAAAGGTTCTATTTCAATTCAATCATCAATTAAGGTATGTGGTAACAACCACCTTTGTTTTCCATTAATCCTCCCGTATCGAATAAATCTTTGCAATTTAGTGAGTTCTTTCTACCAACCTTAACCTTTTCTTTTAACTTCCGTTTGTTTAATGAGTTTTAGGGTGGCCCTCTATGCTAGTTCTTCACATTGGTGCTAAGGTATGGAATATTCCAACGTTTTACATCTTATGGTCTTTGATGTCAGCCTTCTACCGCCACCCATAAAAGGCTAAAAATCAAATAAAATTTATAATACCAAATCATACTTCTGGGTCGATCTGCAGGGAAGCGCTAGTATGAGTTTTTTGTAAAGCTAATTAACTAATTAGAGTGGTAAGATGTGGATAGTGTGATAAATGTGCAAGAAAAATAAAAGCAATGGGTAAATATAACCCAGGATTGGGTCTATCTAGTTTCAGGAGCAAGAGAGATTCCTATGTAATTTTGATAATTGATTTCCTTTAATTAAACATGCATTCAATTTATGCATGCACAACGGCCTACTTAGCCTAACCTAACCCAACAACACTACAGGTAGCCAAAAAGCTCAATTAAACTAAGCAAATGTCCTAAGTATTAACTAAAGTGATTATAACAATGACCTAATTAAATTTCATGCTCCTAAATTAATTGGGTCTGATAGCGTCCATAAAGAAATAAGAATAAGTGCATTAAGCTTTAGGATTCTTTATATTAATTAACCAGTTAGATAGCCTAACCGATTAACCAATAGGAAAGCCATTAAATACATGATTAACTAATTGCTGCCTAGATGATTGCGCTAGACATTCTAGTGCAAACGTGACAAAGTTAAGAATCGATTAGCAAGGGGAACACATCCTTATGGTGATAGCCAACACACAAACATGCATTTATAAGTTGAAATTAATTCAAAGAAAGCATAAATTCAACATACATTCAGCTCAATCCACAGAAATTCTCATGAAAATTACATAGAGTTCTTGCTCCCAAAACGAAATAAAAAGTTACCTCACTGATCAATAGACAAAGCAAAGAGGAGAGATCCAATCCATGAGTTACAACCCAAAAGAAATGTAAAATCTAACCTAAAGATAGTAGAAAAGAAGAGGAAGAAAGAAATTTGAGGTTCACTTCGACCTCCATCAAATCCACCATGCCAAAACCCTAAAAAAATTATATATAGAAATCAGGGGAAGCATTGTTGCGCTTTGATGAAGCATCGCTACGCTCTAGGTAGAAGTCGTAGCATCAACCTTGAGCATATTGACATTGGATGCTGCGTGTCACAATCGCAACTTCGAGTCTCGCTAAACGATTGTGCAGCACTTGTTCTAGCTCACGAATAAGTCAGCCTGATTAAATTCCGATTGCCTATGGCACACCGAGTGCCTCTCGTAACCTCTACCCCATTTTGGGAGAAAATGGTTTTAGAAAACGGGTTAAAGGAAAAGGTTTTCGCAAACGTTTGGAAGCATGTTTGAGAAATTAGAATATGTTGTAAGACTATAAAGCAAAAAGGGACAACAACGGCTTTATAGCTCACAACTCCGGATATGAGGATTTGATGGTTAGTCTCACCCCCATATAGTACATTCTGAACAATTGTGGAATTGTCACCCTTGCATATGCAAAGTGGTGAGTGGTCACTTACAAAGAAAAGTACTAGGAAAGTAAACTAACTAGTAAAATAAAGTACATACATGAAAGCATGATAAAAAGGGGTCGAGGCGGGCATGCGACAACGGGCAACACGCCCTGGACAAGCATGACCGTGACATCCTCCCCCACTCAAATGATGACGTCTCTGTCAACCGACGCTGCTCAAACTCGGCAATGCGTAAGGCAGCAGACTTCAAGTCTTTAGCACGCTCCCAATTGGTTTCTTCGTCCGGAAGCCCTTTCCACCTCACCAAGAACTCCTTCACGTCTCGTCTTGGTCTTCCAATGCGGCGGGTTCTTTCTGCAAGTACCTCTTCGACTTTCTTCTTTGTGGTGTCCTTCATCGTGACCGGAGGGCGAGTCATCGTATTGCGTCGTTCATCGTCCGGGTCCAGGTGGTAAGGCTTCAGGTTGCTTACATGGATGACTGGGTGGATCTTCATCCATGCGGGTAGCCTAACTCGATACGAAGTCTTCCCGACCTTCTCGACCACTTTGATGGTCCTTCATATTTCTTTACCAGGCGTTGGTCTCTCTTTCCGCGAAATCAAAATTATTCGGGGTGCAGTTTGATTAGGACTTTATCCCCTAATTGAAACTCTAGGGGTCTGCACCTCGTATCAGCCCACTTCTTCATACGCTTCGATGCCCTCTCTAGGCATGCGCGAGCAACTTCTAAAGATTCTTTCCACTCTCGGGTAAAATTGTGTACCTGATGGCTCTTCCCTGCGTAGGGATGGTAAACAACGTGTGGCATGAGCGGTTGTCTACCACACACGATTTCAAAGGGTGTCTTCCCATGGTAGAGCTCTTCTAGCTGTTAAAACTCAATTGTGCCACGTCTAACATTTGCACCCAATTCTTCTGCCTCGCATCAATAAGGTGCCAGAGATACTCCTCGAGCATACTATTGAAGCGCTCTATCTGTCCGTCTGTCTGCGGATGGTAACTGGATGAGATGTTTAGTGTGGAACCCAATGTTCGAAATAACTCTGTCCAGAACGTCCCAGTAAATCTTGCATCCCGGTCACTAACGATGCTGGCAGAGACACCCCACAACTTCACTATGTGTCTGAAGAACAACTGAGCTGTCATCTCAGCCGAACACAGCTTTGGTGCTGCGATGAATGTTGGTATTTTGAAAATCTGTTGATGATCACCAGTATCGATTCGAACTCCCCAACTTTGGGTAGATGCGTGATGAAGTCCATTGATATGCTCTCCCATGGTTTTGAGGGTACAGATAGAGGTTCCAACAGACCAGCTAACTTTGTCATTTCTAGTTTGTTTTGTTGGCAGATAAGACACGTCTTGATGAACTGCATGACATCGTCTCGGAGACT
Source organism: Citrullus colocynthis (assembly GCA_031780015.1). Classification (NCBI taxonomy): domain Eukaryota; kingdom Viridiplantae; phylum Streptophyta; class Magnoliopsida; order Cucurbitales; family Cucurbitaceae; genus Citrullus; species Citrullus colocynthis. The sequence continues at coordinate 21,506 of QLSR01000371.1, forward strand.
CGGCCAATAGTAGCCTTGCTTGAGCAGCGCGTAGGTTCTTTGCCACCCATTGTGTCCCGCCCATGGCGTGTTGTGAGACTCTTCATTAACAATCTTTGGAGCTCCCCTAACAGAGGGACATATAGGCAATTACCTTTGGTCAGGAGGAGGGCGTCTTCGACCCAAAACTGCCGAATCTTCCCCTCTTCAGCCAGTTGAATCAAGGCTTGGGTCGCTGTGTCATTGGCCAAGTGGGTTCTTATGGCTTCTCGGACTGTCCCACTAAGACTACTGGCTTTTAACTGGGCGAATAAACACAGGGCTGCATATTCGCTTTTCCGGCTGAGAGCATCGGCCGCCTGGTTGGCCTTTCCTGGTCTATGCTTGAACTGAAAATCAAATTTGGCTAGGCACTCTTGCCATCGAGCTTGTTTGGACGACAACTTTGGTTGTATGAAAAAGTGACAAATCGAGTTGTTGTCGGTCTTAACTCGAACTTGGAGCCTAACAGATATTGTCTCCAGGCTCGTAAACAGTAGACTACGGCCAGCATCTCTTTCTCAGATGCTGCATATCTCCTTTCAGCATCGTTTAGTTTTCGGCTCTCATAAGCAATGAGGTGGCCGTCTTGAAGGAGAACGCCGCCCAAGGCGAAGTCGGATGCATCCGTCTCGACTTTGAAACGCTTTGTTACATCTGCAATTCCGAGAACTGGTCCCTCCATCATGGCCTTCTTCAAGTTTTCGAAGGCAGTTTGACACTCTGGGGTCTAGTCTCACTGGTGATCTTTCTTCAACAACTCCGTCAGTGGTCCTGCTTTCCTCGAGAATCCCTCCACGAACCGCCTGTAGTAGTTGGCTAGTCTGAGGAAGGAGCGCAGTTCTGTCACGGAGGTCGGTACCTTCCAGTCTCGTATGGCATGGATTTTAGTCTCTTCCATGCCGATCCGGCCACACTCAATCACGTGACCAAGGAAGTTAATGCGCTCCTGAACAAAGGAGCATTTCTCTCTTTTCACATACAATTGGTTCTACTTCAACTTTTCGAGGACTAAATGAAGGTGGTGCCGATGTTCCTCTATCGTTAAGCTGTAGACCACGATGTCATCCAGATATACCACAACGAATTTGCCGAGATACTCGTGGTAAACCTGATTCATCAACGTACAGAAGGCGACCGACGCATTCGTGAGGCCGAAGGGCATTACCAGAAATTCAAAGGCCCCGTACCTTGTGAACAGGTCGTCTTCGGTTCGTCTCCCTCGGCAATTCGCACTTGATAGTACCCTGACCGTAGCTCAAGTTTTGAAAAATATTTAGCACCATGGAGGCGGTCGAACAAGTCTGTGATAATGGGTAACGGATATCTGTTGCGAACCGTGAGTTTGTTTAGGGCCCGATAGTCAATGCACAGACGAAGACTTCCATATTTCTTCTTTTGAAATAACATTGGGGCCCCGTACGGTGCTTTCGCGGGGCGAATGAACCATGCATTCAACAACTCGTTTAACTGCTTCCGGAGTTATGCTAACTCGGGAGGCGCCATCCAATAGGCGTTTTTTCGCAGGTGGTTTGGCTTCTAGCACCAACTCTATTTCGTGGTCAATCCCCCTTCTTCAAGGTAGGGATTTTGGCAGACTATTCGGCATGATATCTCGATATTCTTCTAAGACTGCCTAAATGGTTTTCGGAACGGTCTCTCCTTCTTTTTCTCCTACCTCGACCAAGATGGCTATGAATGTGGGTTCATCGTGAGCAAGGCCCTTCTTGAGCTGGAGGGCTGAGATCATCTTTATCCCATTTAGTTGTCTGATATCGGTCTGCACAACTTTGGGTGAAGATCCCGTGATTACCAAACACTTTGCCAGCAGTATCAGTATGACTTTGTGTTCGAGTAGGAATTCCATCCCCAAGACCACATCAAAATCGTCCATCTTGACGATCACGAAGTCGGCATGTCCACTCCACTCCTCCATCTTGACCATGGCCCTCTTCACTACCCCAGTAATGGGTAGGGCTGCCGAATTGACAGCTTTCATCTTCCCGGCGTCTCTCTCCCATCTTAAGTTTAACCGGCGGGCTTCTGTTTTAGGCATGAAGTTATGGGTGGCCCGAGAGTCGACCATGGTACTCTTGGCCGATCTTTGGTTGACCCAGGCGTCTACATACATGAGCCCCCGTTCGACGGGCTCTTTGGTCTCCCCTATCTTTCTTTGGAGAGATGATAGGAATTTCAACGCCCCCATGCGCGGGGTGTCCCCCTCCTCTATTGGTGGGGTCTCAGTGTCTGTTTGTTCAGTTTGGTCATTCGATTTAGTAGCCAGGGCGGCTTGGAAGGCGTTGAATGCAATCCACTTTAGACATTCGCCCGCTCTGTGTGGTCCTTTGCATATGAAGCACTGCAGGGGTCGAAACTGACTATTCTGTTAATTGGGCCCCCGCCAACTATTCTCATTCCTTTGTTGAGGGGGTTGATAGGGTTTTCGGTCTCCACTCCAGCCTTTGTCTCCTCCAACATTTCGGGGAGGACTTGCACGACTGTTTTATTTCCCTTGTTAGAGGATGTCGACTGTCGTCTAGAGTCTTGAGAGTCATTGCTGAGGTCAAACAGTCGTTCGGCAGCTGCGTAGGCAGACGTGAGATCCTGTACTCTCTGTTCATACAACTTCGCCTTGGCCCATGGTTTCAAGCCCTCGACAAAGCAGAACACTTTGTCTTTCTCGGACATGTCGCGTATGTCTAACATTAGGCCTGCAAACTGTTTCACGTAGTCTCGGACAAGGCCTGTATGCTTCAACTCTCGGATTTTTCGTCGGGCTATGATCTCAACATTTTTGGAGAAGAACTGAGAACGCAAGTCTTGTTTCAATCTCTCCCAAGTATCGATAGTGCAGCGACCCTCTTGTATGTCCATATAACGGGACCTCCACCACAGTTTGGCGTCGTCTGCCAGGTGCATTGTCGCCAAGGTAATTTTTGACTCTTCAGTAGTCGTATTTTCGGCTTTGAAATATTGCTCCATGTCAAAAATGAAGTTTTCTAGAGCTTTTGCATCTCGAGCCCCACAGAAGGGCTTAGCTTTGGGTATTTTCACCCGGTTGAATTGGACCGCACCCCCCAGCTGGGGTTTGGTTTCCCACCGCTCTCATGGTGAAATTCACTCTCGCACTGACATCTGCAATCTCTGTCCTGACGACGTCTAGTTAGTCCGAAAATCTTCTGACAACTCGGTAACCATCTGGATTATTGCCTTCTGAGCGTTGTCGAGCTCTTCGACCAGTTCCTTCATATGGGCCACCGAGCCAGACGAGCTATCTCCACGCTCGTAGCTACTTGGTCTCATAGCTTGTGTCTCCAAGGTCTCAACCCTTAACATCAACTCTTTGACGGGCATCCTGTCTAAGTGGCCAGCGATCGCATCAATCCCCTCAGCCTTCTTAGAGATGTCTTGTACTCGCGTTTCCAAGAAACGGATGGCATTGGGGACTTCTCTCAGGTAGAGCATCTGCTCTTCCATCTCTACCAGTCGGTCCACCTGGACTTGTTTAGCTGTTTTGCGGTCGACATGATTATGGCCTTCTCTCTTATGAGCCAACTGGGCTCTGATACCAACTGTCACAATCGCAAATTCGCGTCTTGATAAACGATTGTGCTGCACTTGTTCTAGCTCACGAACAAGTCAGCCTGATTAAATTCTGATTGCCTACGGCACACCGAGTGCCTCTTGTAACCTCCACCCCGTTTCGGGAGAAAATAGTTTTAGAAAACGGGTTAAAGGAAAAGGTTTTCGCAAACGTTTGGAAGCATGTTTGAGAAATTAGAATATGTTGTAAGACTAGAAAGCAAAAAGGGACAACAACGGCTTTATAGCTCACAACTCCGGATATGAGGATTTGATGGTTAGTCTGACCCCCATATAGTACATTCTGAACAATTGTGGAATTGTCACCCTTGCACATGCAAAGTGGTGAGCGGTCACTTACAAAGAAAAGTACTAGGAAAGTAAACTAACTAGTAAAATAAAGTAGATAACATGAAAGCATGATAAAAAAGGGGTTGAGGCGGGCATGCGGCCACAGGCAACACACCCTGGACAAGCACGACCGTGACACTGCGCGTGCTTCCCTTCTTTTTCGTCAAAGTTTGGAATGCAGCAGCGCTCTCACCATATTTGCTCTCTGCCTTTGAGCGTTGCGTTAACCCATGGGCATTTTCTTAATTTTCACGTTCTTGAGCTTCGCATGCCTGATTTCATTTCCAATAGCTTTCAAATCAACCCCAAACGACCCGTAATACTCTGAAGCACATGATTTGCTCGAATTCTTAAAAAGTAGATATTTAATCATATAAAACATAACAAACAAAGAAAATTAAAGACATAAAATAGTTCTTTTCAAGAGCTAGTCTCAGGTACCTAACGTTCCAATGGTTTTTTTTTTCAACTTCTTATATATAACCTTTGCTTGGGCATCAGTTGATTCTTGTTCCCTCTTCCAAACAAATCCATTACTTTATATTAGCATCACCTGCCACCATTTAAGTACTAATATCACCCCTAAGAATCCATAAAAGTCATTGTTTTTTTTTTTTATAGTCAAACTAAATAGAAATCATCTTTAAAACCCATTTTTCATTAGGTGTTAATTAAATTTGTAATTTTTAGGCAATGTGAACGTCACCAGAAAAGTAATAAATGAATGGTAATTTGAAAAGTAATATCTAATGAATTGTGTTTATTATTGTTTATTCTGTGTTTCTATACTTGTATTGATATGTGGAGCCCACTACCCAATCTATAATAAAAAATGCAAACTAATTGATAGGTGGAGGGTGATCAATTTATTTTTGTTTTGAAATTACGTTACCATTATTGTACTGTTTACCATATGAGAAGTATGAATCTATCAAAATTACTATTAACATAAGTGTTTAGAGTCAAACGGTAATGGTTACGTAGCAGTAAAGGTGATAGTTCATAATTCTAAGTAAAACGTGATAAAAAAACAATCGAATTACGGTTACATATTTGATCTATTACAATTGATTTATCAATAAAATTTCAATATGACTACACCAATTTTCATTAGAAGTGGTAAACGTGGCTTTAGTTGAGCTAAAGATAAAGCCACTAATAATTAAGGTGCAAATAAGTTTATACAACTAATAACTTTTGTTCAAGTATTTTGTGACACAACTAATTAAATCTAGGTTAAAATATCATTTTGGTCCTTGTATTTTGGAGTTTGTTTAATTTTAGTCTCTATACTATCAAATGTAATATTTTCAATAAATCTTAAATTTAGTCTCTATTACTAATTTAATATGAAAATTTTTATTATTTTTTATTATTTTATTTTTTATTAGTATTTTTACTATTAATTTTGGAAACATATTCATATATTATTGTTTTATAAGAACTATTATGATTATTTCATCAATTTTAATAAAGATCAACTTTGAGCGACTAAATTAATTTAAGATTTATTAAAAATACTCTGACTAAAATGAAAAAGTTCACTAAAATAGTATTTTAATTTTAAATCCATCGGTAGTATCATAAATTACTCTGGATAAACCTTTAAAATCTACTGCATCATAATATTGTTTCAAGTTCTCCATAAAGTTAAAAGAGAATTTTTTATAATTAGTTAAAAAAAATGTAACGTATTTTAATACTCATGGCCATGGGTTTGTTAGGGCCATTGTTTGCCTAGGGCCCCCGATTTTGATATTAAACGAAAAATAAATAAATTTAAATATAAATGGAGGACACGTGTGAGAGACAAAACCCACTAACTCCAGAGAAGCAATGGGGTCCACATTCACGTGGCGATATGGATCTCTTGAAGACATAATGTTACCACGTGGCAAAAATACAACACTTGTCAGCAGTCCAATTTACAAGGGATGGAAGAGGTGGGGACCACTTCTATCGCGTCACGACAAATTTCCACAAACAACAACAGCAACAACCCACCAAAAAAAAAAGAAAAACAGATGAGTCATCGATGTGGAGTTTGGTGGTGGGGCCCACATAGCTCCAATTTGGTTTTCGAATAAGACAAAACCTCGCTTTTCCCCAAAATACCCTCCTGACCTTTGTCCTTCCCCTTTACCTTCGTGGTGGTTTCTTTTTCTTGTTTTAAAGTAAATTTTATTTTTGTTACTTCCGAGGATAAGATTTTTGGTGGTTCTACACGTGGCGGTCATTGCTGGTCCAGCACTTGGCACGTGACGCAAATGGTAAGAACCTTCCCAACGCGGTTTTTATAACTTTCTTCCATATTCTACAAATTTTCAATTCCAATTTCTTTTTTTGTTTTCTTTATTTATTTATTTTTTTAAAGAAGATGATGGTACTTTAGTAATGTTTTTATTTTAATTTATAAAATACTGTCGTTTTTGTTTTTGCTCAGACGGCACTCCAACTAAGTTAACTTTTTTTTCGAGTAAATAAATAAATAAAACTTTTTAAAATATATAAATAATAATTATTATTATTTTTAAAGAAAATAAACTAGATTACTTATAAATATATCAAGATTTTATAAACATTTTATTGAAATATTACATTTAGTAAAAATAATTAAGAAAATATTATAGTTTAATTTGAAAACTATTTAGAAAAATATTATAGTTGTAGAAGAGAGAGAAGAGGGAAAAAGAAAATATTATAGTTGTAGAAGAGAGAGAAGAGGGAAAAAAAATTTTCTCCTTGGTCGAAGCCTCAACCTTCGACCAAAAGGAGGCGTCAACCAAAGGGAAGCTCAATGCCTCAACCTTCGACCAAAAGGAGGCATCAACCAAAATGAAACTTGACGCCTCAACCTTCGACTAAAGGGAAGCTCGACGCCTCAACCTTTGACCAAAGGGAAGGATGCCCAACTTTTGCAAGGAAAAGAAAAAAAAAAAGTCAAAGGTTCACCTCTCGATCAAAAAGAAAATACCAACACACTATTTCCCATTTTAATTATAAATTTAGGGTGAAGAAAATATATTTTTTAAGTAATTTGATTTTAATTTCTTTACAAATTCAAATTTAGTTAGGATTTGTTCCATGATATTTTAAAACAAACATATTTTTTCAAAGTTTATGTTTGTTTTCTCTCAAATTATTTTCTCATTATAATTTCTTTTTTTCAAAAAACAACATTTGATGGTTAATCAAATTTTAAGAATGAAAAGGTATCTTTTAATTGTTAAAACTTTAGTTTCTCGTAACATTAGTTAAAAGTTTGTAATAAAACAAATCAACTTAGATGTTGGACATGAAACTTATGTCGTGTTACATTTTTTTTAATATTTGATACATTTTCTAAAATCGGAATTCCATTTGAGTTAAAAGAGAGATTGTATTCTTCATGTAAAACGTACTTGAGAAATTGTTAGCAAAATGTCATAATAATTTAAGTTTAAAAGTTGCCATTTCTTACCTTAGTATCAACGGACAACAAACTTTACATCTTTGGTAATCTATTTATTCTATTTTTAATTTTTGTATAATTTTTTTGTTTTAGGAGCAATGGATAAAAAAGAGTGTTCTTAGTACCTCATCCTAGAATGATTTGAGCTTTACAACTTTTTCAATTTAATTGTTACATCGTTAGTTGATATAAATAAATATAATGCACATCGCAAAAGTGAAAAGAGAGCGAAATATTCGTACCTCAACCTAATTATTTATATATTTATTTCTCAATATTTACTCTAATTTTCTTTGATATTTGTAATACTCTTAACAACCTAAATTTCAAAAATAAAAAATCAAATAGTTATCTAATATATATATATATATATATATATATATATATTTTTACTTTTAATTTGAATAATTAATCTGAAGTTACATAATTGTTACGAGGAATTGTAACAGAAAATGAAATGGCAAATTACTACATATTTTTTTTAATTCATTGTTTCAATTTCTTATTTGGAACATTGTTTCAAATAATAACAAGACAAATACCTCTTTTTGAATTATAATTTAGTCTTTAATTTACCAAAAGAGTACAATCTTTCTATTAAAAAAAGAAAAAACAATTCAATAAATAAAGATTGCACTCTTTCAACTTGGCTTTCTCATAATAAAAAAATAATATTTCGATATTATTAAAAATATTTCTTCTATAAGTATGTTCATGCCATTTTTAACGGATGTCTCTCATTAATATAATATTTCATAATTCTACATCAACAACAAACTTAAAATGTCGAAGTTTCAATTATAATCAACAAAATTTTGATATATTTTTGAGAAATTATAAAATAAAAAGTTTTAAAAAATAATATTTAAATTAATAAATACAACTTTCTATTTCGACGTTATGGACATGCGGAAATATCAATTGAAATTTAATATATGATTAATATCAATAAATAATTGATTTTCCTTTAAAAAGATGGTATTATCCAAATTAATCTTTATTTTTCTAAAAAAAAAAAAAACTGCTATTTCCTTTCAGAAATTAGAAGAGTATTTTACGTTTGAAAAATATATTTGGTGAAATAATATAAGAAAATTGTTAAATAGAACATGAAAGATATTTTTCTACTCTTTTAAGGAATTTTTCGAGAATATACTCTCAATAATTTTAAGTGGAAGTTCATTTCACAAGATTGCTTTATTTTTAATAACTGTTACATACAGATCTTGAATTACTATATGAGTCTATACACTTTTAGCATTGTTGAGCAGTAAATAAATGAAACCATTTTAGCGTTCATTTGATTAGTTGTTGATAATTATTTAACTAATAAATTAGTCAAACTTTGAATATTTGCTTTTTTTTTTGTTTTTATTTATAGTTCAAATAAGTAAAAAAGTGAAAATACATAGTTGATGATAGAATGTCTTAATCATTTGAGTTAATTTGAATATATAATTTAGTATGTAAAATAGACCGATATAAATCACAAAAATTGTTTGAGATATAAAATTACCCAACCACTAAAATAATTTTATTTTTTTAATTTATGGATTAATAACAAACATTTTAAGATGAGAGCTTAGAAGACCAAAAAATCAAAATAGTTATCTTTTCTAGAAGGTCATAACTCACTTCAAACCTCTATGGATCCAAATCAAATAAGTCTTAAGATTTATTTATTTATTATTTTTAGATTTTTAGTAATAAATTTATAAACTAATATCCATTTATAGGTTACTTTGTTTTGTTATCTACTTTTTAAAAATATCTTTAAAATTCAAGCTAAGTTTACCAATGGATATTTAATTAAAAATTCAAGAATATTTTTTACGAGTCTTAAAGTTCAAATACCAAATAGATAGAAACCTAAAAATTTAGAGACAAAACATGTAATTTAACCTAAAACAATATTTAAATATTAGAAAACAAACACAAGCTAAATAATTTAAAATACTCTTAGTCTTTACAATTTGTTTAAAAAACACCTCTAATCTTTAAAAAATTATAATATTATGATTGATAATTCATAAATATTCCAAACTATTCAGAGAAAAATCAATTAAACTTTTAGACGAAGATGGGGGTTTGAAATAGGATGGAGGTGACCTAGTACATAAATTGGAATAAAAACATCACAACTATTCCAAATCACCACCACACTATCTCAATTTTCATCCAACATTTTAATTAACAGATTTATGCTCCAAGTAGTTTTCAATTGCCTATGAAAGTAAACGATAATATTGACACTTTTTGAAGGAATGTGGGTATATTTGAAACGAAAGGTAAAGTCCAAAGGTATTTTTGCAATTTAGTTTATATGTTATATAAACAATACTTGGATACATCCCAATCAAATTACAAACATAAAATGAATTTGGAACACTTGTTAAGAAAAAAGTAAGAAGAGTTTAATACGAATCAAACTATGATTAGACAATTGTTGGCATGTACATGTATGTAGCTTTAAGATAAACTAAATATATATCCGAAGAATGCTTTCACCTTTGAACATCGTACCTTAATCTAAGAATGAGGTGGCAAATTATGATAGGATAACCTAGAGTACTTTTTACATTATTTTTACATGGCTATTTTGCAATTGGTATAATTAAAGTAATGGTAAAAAATGGTGAGAAAATAAAAAAAAAATGAAAAACAACTTTCAAAGGGAGAATAAAGGCATGTGACAGAGAGGGAGGCATCAAATCAGGGGGAAAAAGAATAATTGGAATCATTTGGGGTATAAATTATATTATAGATTCCAAAATTCTAAAAACTTGTCAATTTCCAATAGAACTAGAAGAGAGAGAATACTTCACCCAAAAAAAAAAAAAAGAAAAGAAAAGAAAAAGCCCAAGGAGTGTTTGGTAATTTTGTAGGAAAACCTTATCCACTTCTTTCTTCTTCTTCTTCAACCCCAAAAACTTTTTAAAAGCCCTCAAAATCTCCATTTCTCCAAACAATCTGTACCCTCCAAAAATCAAAATCCCTCCGTTACAATTCAACAACAAAATCTAAACATCACTGATAGGGAGCTTTTTTTTTTTTTTTTTTTTTTTTTTTGGCTTAATTTTTAATTTCTCTTTCCCCTTCGATGGCGACTGGTAAGAGTTACTTCTCTCGCTCCAAGTTCCGCTTTCTTCCCGCCGGTGATGGACCCGACCACCGCCGTGGCGACGCCGTCTTCGATTTTGACGAGTCCGACCTCTTCAACTCCCCGCACTCCGGAACCTCCCCGGAGTTCCGTCGTCCGGCCACCAAAAAGCGAATCTCAAAGCGGATTTCGCCTGTCGACGCCGGAGACCGGAGCGTAACGACGGTGTCTGCAGCGTCTCTGCCGGTCAACATCCCTGACTGGTCGAAGATCCTGAGAAACGAGTATATCGAGAATCGGAGAGACGACTTCGACGACGACGAGGATGAAGATGGCGGCGGCGGCGATGACTTCGAGGAAGGACGATTTAGGGTTCCGCCGCATGAATTTCTGGCGAAGACAAGAATCGCTTCGTTTTCGGTTCACGAAGGAATCGGAAGAACGTTGAAAGGGAGAGATCTGAGCAGAGTTCGAGATGCGATTTGGCAAAAAACTGGATTTGAAGATTGATTCGATTGAATTGAATTTGAACAAACACGAAGAACAATTATCGCAAAAAAAAAAAAAAAAAGTATACAATATTTCTATCCTTCTCGCGAAATTCAAAATACAAAATATTCCGAATTACAGATATGATAAAGAAAACGATGGTCGGACCGATCGAAACGCCGCCCAGATGCGACGGCCAAAAGGCGGAAAAAAATTAACAGAGGAAGAGGAAGGGATCAAAAATTTTGGTGGAAGAGAGATCAAAAGTCTTACTCATGGAAGGAATTGGTATATTCTATTGGAATATTCCGATTCTTTTTTTTTTTTTTTGGATAATTTTTTTTTTTTTTTTTAATTTTACGAGAAGGATAGAAATATTGTATACTTTTTTTTTTTTTTTACTTATTGGTATTATTTTTTTCCCCTCTTCTTCGTTCAAGATTAAATTTGTAGGGCAATTTGGGAAATGTAATGAACTGATCTGAAAAGATGCCCTCTTTAATGGCTATTTAAAAATAAATTAAAATAAAGTACAATTTTCTTTTTTCCTTTTTTGTTGAAGTATATTAGAATTATTTAATCAATTGCTTTGTTTAGTTGGTTGATTTTATTTAAACAGAAGAGACTTCTACTCCTCTTTAATTAAGAAGTCACCCGTTTAAATCTTCTACTCTCTTTAAGTAAATGGTGTAATTCAATCTTGCTTGTTTGGTTTGGTTGATTTTATTAATTTTTATTTTGACAAATTTTCGTTTTAGGTTGGATTAATTTAATGATGTAATTTTCTTTTAGTTTAAGTGGGTGAAAATTTTGATTAGTTGGGGTATAAAATCGGTACCATTATATTATTTAAACAATGGAGACGATCTAAAATGTATGTTTTTGGTAAGAAATTAAAAAAATATTCTAGTTTAACCCGTTATTTAAAATGTTATCCACCAATAGGTTAATACAAATTTATATATCTATTTTATGTTTAAAAATTTAAAAATTATTAATTTTAAATATTATATAATTTATAATACATATTATATTTTTTAAAAAATGAATTGTATCTCTAATATAATATATTATATATTTTTAAATGTTTAATCATTATTTAACATAATTATGTATCTTAAAATAAAAACCATTTTCGTATTTAAATATATGTTAAACACACATCTACTGAGTAATTTTGAAAACATAAAATAAAATTTAAATATCAAATAAAATATATCATTAAAATTTATTTATTTTTATATAGTTTATAAATAGTACCTATAAGTTATAATAATATTTTATTAAATGATAGCACTAATTTTCTTTTTTAATTCTAACTTCTTCCTTAAATTTGCAATTTAACTCAAATTTTATTTAGTGTTCAAACTACCTTACAAAGTATTGCATTAATTCAATGGTACAACTGTGATCCTATAATGTTTAGTTGTCATTAGAAAAAATCAAGTGGCAATGGATTTTGATCTCATTATTCCAAAATTTGAAAAAGTTTTTTCATGTCCCAATTTTAGTGGACCAATTCATGATGTTCATTATTTTTTGGATTAATTTAATATTGACCTTTCTTTTATTGAGATATTAGTCCTTGTTGAACAATATGGGTCTTTAAATATGGTCTATGATTTTTTGTTTTAGAATATTACAAAAAAGCACCTTTGAATTGTGGGGTTGTTCCCATTGCTATATTTAAGTCTACTTGTTGAGCTCTCATCTTCAATCATTTAAAGATGGTTAGAGTTTAATTATAATAATTTTTATCATTCATGACTAGTTTATTATTTGTTTTTCTTTTGTTTGTAATCTACATTTTTAATTTTCCTCTATTCTAATTTTTTTTTAGTAGTTTTAGATGTTTAAATTTAATTTTGGTATTTTTAATAATTCATAAAATTAATCTTCGTTTGGATTTATCTTAACTTCATTAAAAAAAAATATTTATTGTCAATTGTTTACTCAAAATTTATAGGAATATTTATGATATTTTTCTTTTTAAAACTAGAATTAACTCTAGTTAAAGACGGGGTTAATTCTAAATTTTATGTAGAAAAAGAAGCTTTTTACCTATTTTTAAAAACTCAGGGACTAAAAAAATACATTTAAAAACTGAGAGATTAAATAGACCTATTGTAAATTTGGGGACTAAAAAAGTATATTTTTAAAACTCGAGACCAAACAAATATATTATTCAAAATTTAGAGACTAAAAATGTAATTTTTCTTAATTGTTGTTATTATTTTTAAAAAGAATCCTTTTTACCTTTTGGTGGTGAGATGTGGGTGCAATTGAGAAGAAAAGAGAAGGATGACCTCTCTTTGGAAAATGAAGGGCCTAATTTGTTGGTTAACTACAACACTTTTTTCTTTAACAAAGTCATTTATTGAATTGTGGACTTTGGAATTGGTGGGTTGATTCGTAAAACAACTGTTTCAGGTCCAAAGCTCTCAGTCTGACCAAATTTATACACAAAATTTAAAGGAATGGAAACAACAAGAAAAAAGTTACTTGTTATGACTCTTACATAAAGCTCTGGCAAGAAGAATGGGGAACTTTTTTATTTATTTATTTTGGGATATATATATATGGAAATTATTTTAAATGGCAACGATTGACCATAATTTAGAATTAGAATCTATGATAAAATCTTCTTAAGGGACTTTGGAGTTTATCAAACCATTATTTTTTGAAAAAAAACTATAGTAAATCATTCTTTTGTTCTCACTAGATTGCTTGCATCTTTAGAAATTTCTTGAACTTTAATTTAAGGGTAATAGTTCTGCTCCGTCCTATTCAATATGTGAAGGGAGTGAATCCATGTTTATTTATAATAATTTTGAAAAGAGAAAAAAAAAATTACAAAAGCATATAAATAAAAAACAATAAATTACATTAAATCACTTTGTTTATGAAATTGAAAGTGAAAAAGAAATTTACAGTAACTCACTCTCTTCTCTGCCACTTTGCGACCTTTAAATTGCTTGAACTTTGAAAAGTTTATTGAACCTTGAAAGCAGTAGTGATTAAAAAAAATATCTCAATTATGTTGAAGAACCCTTTTAATCAAGATGATCCCCACAACTACAATGAGAATAACTCACATTAACAAATTGATATGCGACTCAAAGAAAGTTGAATAGGTTGGGTATGGAAAGATTGCTCAAAGATCAAGAATAAAAGAAAATTTATTCCTATCTTCATGATTTCAAACTCTCCATAATCTAATTTATCAAATTAGATTGAAAGTTCTAAGCATGCATTCTAAACACAAGATTACAAGAAAAGCATAAAAGCTTGAGAAAGATTTAACTCTATCATTAAATTTCATTCAAATTCAAATTCTACTTGGTGTTAAAGGACCAAAGTATATAACAATATTTATACTGAATGAAATGTCATTAGGAAAGAACATAACATTTCACTTACGTAGTCTAAGTTCACCTAACAACTCTTCAACTCTATACATGAACCTTTATAAATGTAAATACAGGTATGAAATGCATTACTCCTATTTGGAGCCCATGGATTTGGGAAGATTTCAAATCATATAATAGAATTAGATTGTGAGTTCAACGCATGGAGTGTTTTATGATTAGAACCTTAGATCATCGTGAAAACTCTAGAAAGAGACTCTTAAACTTTTTCATAGAAGGTGGTCACACCTTCACATTCACGTTAGCTTCATTAAGCCTACTGTAATATACCACAAAAAAAAAAAAAAAAAAACTGAGCTATGAAGGCTTTCCAGATTGTCCATCAAGACTATTTCCCAAACCACTCAAAAAAGGGCTATGGATCACTATAAGAGTTTAAGTCCCATACTTTTTGAAGATCCTCTTTCCTTGTTAGGCCTTTGGTGAGAGGATCTGCTAAATTCGTCTTAGACCTGACATATTGCCCCGGTATGTGAAACTCGAAATCTTGACCTACTAACTTATAGAGAAGAAACTACGATAACATAAGGGAAAAGTTGAGTACAAGCCTGTAGATTTAGAAAAATTTTGATGCAGAAAATTCGGGCTTGTGTATTTGTATTAAAAAAAAAAAAAAGGCAAATAAACATATTCTTTGTTTTAATTTAATCTAAAACATTCTATACAATTATATTTGTCGTGAAGGAATTGAATTTCCAGTAGAAGTGCGTGATCACCATGTGTCATTAAGTTTGATTTAGAAAACATAAATTATAGAGAAGAAACACATGGATAAACAACAAAGTTTAGCATGCTTTTCAGAAGAACTAAGGGATAAGAATTTCCTACCTTTGAAGACCGTTTTAATGTGGAATTCTTTTTCTCCAAATCTCGAACCCCACAAATGTACAACTTTTCTTGGGAACACTACCACAAAAGTTACCTTGTTATTCTCTAGGAAGAACCAATAGAAGAGTTGTGGGCTCTCTTTGTTTTTGGTAGGGAAGTTATTTCTTAAGAAGAAGAGAGAGTTGGAGAGGAACTTGAGAGAGGAATTGATCACATAACACCTTTTGGTGCTGGTAACCTCCTCTCCCTTTTCCTTTTTCTTTTTACGTAAAATGTGAGAGGGAGAACAAAATAATTCCCCACTACGTGGGAGATATTTTAATTAATAATATAATAATAATATTATTAATTAATATTAATATTAATTTACTAATAATATATTAAATGAAATTTAATAAATATAATTAAATAAAATTAATTAATTAAATATCTCATATTTAATTTAAATTTAAATCATATTCAAATAACCTTCACTCACATAACTTATAGTTTTAATATGAATCTCATTCATATTAATTTTAACCTATAGTTTTTAAATGAATCTCATTCATATAATTAATATTTAAATCTTATTTAAATATCAATTTCTCATATAACATAAAGTATAAATTTTGAATCTCATTCAAAATAAACTTTAGATTATAATGTAACTATATACATTATACTAATTGTATCACATACAATTAACTCTCTTATTAATTTGAACATTTCAAATTAACCGAAATGTTTGATTCTTATACAAATCCTTAATGAGCTAACAAGGGGACCTTATGGACTTATAGTTAGAAGCTCCAATGATATGAGATCAATCAATTAAACTATTTAATTAGATTAATTGATATTCATTAACTGTAGGTCACTCCACTAAAAACTTACAGTTGCACTCTTCACACTATAGATATATTTCTGCGTCCATAGAATTAACTAATCAACAGTAAGTTGATCCTTCACAAATTACTCATAAATACAATTGGGTCAAATTACTAGTTTCCACCTATAGTTATATTTAACTCCTTAAGTACCACTAATCCCTCTAATGAACAAGTCCAACTATAAACTAACCTCTCTCGGGCCAGTGAGAGGGTGAGACTTTATTGTTTAGGACCCAAAATCAACCCTTAAGAGAGTAATTTGTCTACTTATCCTAAATACGGGAATGAGTGAATTCCATCTTGTGAAGCTATGTTTCCAACTCCCTAATCAGACAAATCTCCAAAATGGTAGGCTTATCGAGTCAATGATCTGGCCACTCTCACCCATACAAATCAAAGGATTGCCCTCATAGACAGGAGTTCATAACTTACTCAGGATTCAGGTTAAGTTACCTATAGTCATCATATGAAATGTTAATTTCTACAATTAACAGCGTTATAAGGAGAAATTACACATTTCGCTGTTCGATCTTATACAAACTCTTCGTATAGGATAACCCTACTCACATGTCTCCACATGAACGATTAAGATCAAATTTTTTGTAATACTTTACAACTCTTTATAACAATTACAAAGTGGGTCGTATCCATAGTGTTACCAAAATAAGGCACCCACCTTATTCTTATACTACAGACCTTTTGGTTATTACTTAAACATGATTCAACCTTGTATGTCAACCACATACATGTTTAAGCTTACATAAAATAACCATGAAATCTTAGTTTATTGGATTGAGTTAATGCAAAAGATAGATAAAATAATTTCTTGTTTTCTTCAATAAATAAAATGGATTTATAATTTACAAAACCACAAGATCCAAGAGATTTAGGACACATTAATCCCAATATATTGTTTATATTTCAATTGTGAAAAATCATGAGAAATTGGGGGTAATATAGACAAAGTGCAATTGGTGTTATGATAGTTTGTATTGGTTATGCAATTGCATCGTTAGAAATTTATTCAAATCTACAATCCATTACAAGAATTCCATCCGAAAGAGGAGCAAGACACTTGATGATGAGATTTATTTCAGATGAAGAATGGAGTAAAGATATCTTATGAATGGGCTCATGTGCATTTAAAAACTAATTAATGTACTTAAGAAGCATATTACCTTAAGAATAGTCGATATAGTTATGTAAAGGAACAAGTAGTCAAGTTTTTGCATATTGTAGCTCACAGCATAAGAAACAAAACAATTGAACTTCTTTTTACTCGATTAACAGAAACAATGAGTTAACATTTTAATCAAGTTCTAAAGGCAATTATCTCCTTCGAAGAAGAATATTTAGTTTAATAAAACAAAATTGAACTCCCCCAAAAAATTCGTACATAATTTTCGTCATATTTTAAGGTAAATATCATACTAAACGTTTTTTTTTCTTTTTACGATTGTAATATTGACCATAAGAAAATATTTATACATAAGATTCTATTGGAGCAATTGATTGAACACATTTGCGTGTAAAAGTACCAAAAGACAATGTACCAAGATTTAGAAGAAGAAAATGAAAAGAGTTAACAATGTAAATGTGCGTGTAAAAGTACCAAAAGACAATGTACCAAGATTTAGAAGAAGAAAATGAAAAGAGTTAACAATGTAAATGTGGAAGCAATTAGGATCTAAAGCACTCTAATTACATCAATTTTGAAGATTAAACATGCTATTTTCAAACTCGAAAAATAGAGGAAGAATACTTACTTGTTGTAGCTCGAAATTGAATCAAATTTCTTCAAATTTCTAATCACCAACACTTTATGGGCCACCACAAGAGTCATCCTTGTTATCCTCAAGCTTTAGAACGGATTGTGGGATCCATATTAGGTTGAATTTTGAGCAAATTCGTGAGGAAAACACAGTTTTTGAGAGTTTAGATAAGGTAAGCTTTTTCAGCAGAAATTACCAAGACTATCCATCCATTTTCGATGTTTCTTTCTTCTAGATAAAGAAGAAACCATGCAAAACTCTTTTACATACAGATTGACACCAAACATGGTGAGTGAGAATCTTAATTAGAAGGTGTGATGAAAAAGATTAGGAAGTCTCCATCTCCTATTTCAACATGCTAAAGTGGAAAAGAACCAGAAAATCAATTTGCTAATCTCTTTTCTTAAAATTAATTCTCACAATTAATTTTTATTTAATTTAATAATAGTTAATTTAATAATTATATGAAATTAATATTGAATATTAAATTAATATTTTTTCCAGTTTTCTCGACAATTCTAACCTGATGAATCTCTATTCAACGGAATAATATTTAAATCATATTTAAATATTACTAACTCTCCAATTTTGTTTAATTCACAATTAAACGAACAAACAGTAGAATTTGCTCCTCAACTAAATTCGAACATTTCAAATTCTTTCAACATATTGTTCTAAGGTTTAGTCCATGAGTTAATAAAGGGACCTAATGGACCTAATGAACCTACAAATCATGAGCTCCAACGATCCGAAATTAACCAGCTAAACTCTTTAACCTAGTTAATTAACATTTGTTAATTACCGAGACATTCCACTATGGCTTAGTAGTTGCACTCTCCTCACTTTAGATATATTTTTGTCCACTTGATATAACCATGATTAGTAAGTCGATCGTTCACAAGTTGTTCATAATTACATTTGAGTCAAAATTACCGTTTTACCTCTGTAATTATATCTCGTTCCTTAACTCCTGCTGATTCTCTAATGAACAATTGGTTTGTGGTCCACCCAGTATACCAGGTCTCTCTCCGGCCAATGAGAGGGTGGGGCCCTTTGTTCAAGACCCGAAGTCAGCATTTGAGAGAACAACTTCTTTGCTAACCTAGAATTACGTAGGAGTGAATTTCATCTTGTAGGACTATGTCCTCAACTATCTATTTAGTCTTATCCCTAGAATGGGGAGCTTATTGAGTTGGCGAACTCAGCCACTCTCACCCATGCAGATTAAATGATAATCTCAAACAGACATGACTTCATAGTTAGCTCAGGATTAAGATCAAGTTACCTAGGTCATCAGGTTGAAATAATCAGTTTTAACAGTAAACAGTGTTATAAAGTAAAATGATTATTTCATGGTCCGGTTTTATGCAAACTGATTGCATAGAATGCCCCCACTAACATGTCTCTACATGAACGATATACGATCACATCGTTTGTATCAAATACAAGGTGGGCCTCATCCATAGTGTAAATATCCAGTCTTATCCTTATACTATAGACCGTTTTGGCCATTACCTAAACTTGATCCACTTTTATGTCTACACATAAAGTCTAAGTTCTCAACTTATAGATAAGGGTTCTTGGTCTAAGTTCTCATAAGGTTGAAATAATCAGTTTTAACAGTAAACATTGTTATAAAATAAAAAATTATTATTTCATGGTCCAGTCTTATGCAAACTGATTGCATAGAATGCCCCCACTAACATGTCTCTACATGAACAATATAGGATCACATTGTTTGTATCAAATACAAGGTGGGCCTCATCCATAGTGTAAGTATCCAGTTTTATCCTTATACTATAGACCGTTTTGGCCATTACCTAAACTTGATCCACTTTTATGTCTACACATAAAGTCTAAGTTCTCAACTTATAGACAAGGGTTCTTAGTTTATTGGATTTAATAAATGCAATTTGCATATTCAATAACAACTTTACTGAATAAATCTCGATAACAACTTTATTGAGAATAGGTTTCAAAATTTACAAACTACGAGTTTTAGGACATAAAACCCAACAAACTTCCACTTGGACCAAAACTCCCGTGAACATAAATATAATGTTGAGTTTACAAAGAAAGGCATATAAATACAATAAACTAGGGCATCGGATACCTAATAGCTTTCACCCACTTGTCCTAGTTTACATAACTCGAAGTCCTAGACTCACTAGGTGACTCTTAAACGCTTTAGCCGTGAGGGCCTTTGTAAATGGATCAACAATATTGTGCCTCTGATGCAATCTGCTTGACGATTTCGTCATCTCTCTGCACAATTTCTTTGATGAGATGATATTTTCGTTCAATGTGTTTGTTGTGCTTATGGCTTCTAGGTTCTTTGGAATTTGCAACTGCATCACTATTATCACAATAGAGAATGATAGGCAGATGCATATTTGGAACAACTTGTAGATACACTAAGAACTTTTTAAGCCATACTGTTTCCTTTGTCGCTTCACATGTAGCTATGTATTCAACTTCCATGGTGGAGTCAACTATACAACCTTGTTTAATACTCCTCCATACTATTGCTTCTCCGTTTAAAGAGAACATTGATCCAGATATAGATTTCATCGAATCTATGTCAGTTTGAAAATCAGAGTCAATGTATCCTATAAGGATCAAATCCTTAGCGCCATACACAAATATATAGTCTCTCATTCTCTTTAGATATTTAAGGATATTTTTAACGGCAGTCCAATAATCATATCTTGGATTGGACTGAAACTTGCTGATTATCCCTACTGCATAGCATATGTCAAGCCCTGTACACAACATGGCATACATCAAACTTCCAATTGCTGATGCATAAGGAATACGTCTCATATCCTCAACTTCTTAAAGTGTCTTAGGGCACTGTTCCTTTGACAAATGAATTCCATGTCTGAACGATAATAAACCTCTTTTGGAATTCTTCATCTTATATCTAGACAACATTTTGTAAATATATGATGCTTAAGACATAGCTAACATCTTGTTCTTGTGATTTCGAACTATTTGGATTCCAATAACATACTGAGCCTTCCCCAAATCTTTCATTTGGAATTGGGTTGCTAGCCATTGTTTAATGACAATCAGGAATCCTACCTCATTTCCAATAAGAAGGATATCATCAACATACAATAGCAAAAATTGTATAGTGGTGTTCGTGATCTTCTTGTAAACAAAAGGTTCATCAACATTTTGTTCAAAACCATAAGATTTGATTGTAGTATCAAACCTTATATTCCAGGATGGAGATGCTTTGTTTTAACCCGTAAATGGATCGTTTAAGCTTGCAAACTTTTTGCTCTTGACCCTGTTCTATGAACCCCTTTGGTTGAACCATATAAATAGTCTCTTCAAGATAGCCATTCAAAAAAGCTATCTTGACATCCATTTGCCAAGGTCTATAATCATAAAACGTGGCAATGTACAAGACTATTCTTATCGATTTTAACATAGCAACAGGAAAGAAGGTTTCTTCATAGTCCGGACAAAACCCTTTGCTACTAATTGAGCCTTATAGGTCTGTACCTTATCAACTTAGTCTCGTTTTCTTTTGTAGATCCATTTACAACCAATAGGTTTTACCCCACTTGGTTGATATACAAGTTTTTAGACTGAATTAAAGTACATAGGCTCCATTTCGAGGTCCATGACTTTGATCCACTGGTTTCTACCAACATCATTCACTGCCTGTTCATAGGTCCATGGATCCTCTATGCCATCATCAAGTATGATGACTTGAGTTTCTGTCAAATCCATGTAACGGTCGGGTTCATGCATAACTCTCCTACTACGTGGAGGCACTCTCAACTCTTGAGAAGGATGTGTTCTATCAACAACTCTTGAAGAAGGACCAGCTTGATCAACAACTCTTGTTGACTCTTCTGTAGTTTCTTTGGAAATTTCACTTAATACTAATTTATTGCGAGTTTGATGATCTTTTATGTGGTTTCCTCTAAGAAACTAGCATTTATCGATACAACCACTCTATTTTCTTGAGGATAAAAAAAATAAACCACCTTTTCGTTTCTTTGGGATATCCTACAAATAGGCATACTTTTTAGTGTCACTCTAACTTTTTTGGATCTTGCACCAACACATGTGTTGGGCATCGCCAAATTTTGAAGTGGCGTAGACTACCTTTACGCCGTCTCCACAATTCATATGGTGTTTTTGGAACACTTTTAGAAGGAACATTATTCAAAATATATACAATAGTCTCTACTGCATGTCCCCTAAACGAATCAGACAACTAAGCATAGCTCATCATTAGATGAACCATGTCTATCAAGGTTCTATTTCTCCTTTCTAATACACCATTTGCAAAAAGTTAAGACTTAATTCCATGTTCTATCAAATGGTCTTGGAATCTTAAGTCCATATACTCTCCACCACGATCTAATCAAAGTGTTTTAATAGTTTTATCTAATAGGTTCTCAACCTCAACCTTGTACTCTCTAAAATTTTCAAAAGCCTCAAACTTATGATTCATTAGGTAAACATAGTCATACCTAGAATAATTATCAATAAAACTAATGAACTATTCATACCTTCCTCGTGCTTTAATATTCATAGGACCGTAAAGGTCTGAGTGCACGAGTTCTAAGGGTTCTTTGGCTCTAAGACCTTTTCTAGAAAAAGATCTTTTGGTCATTTCCTCAAGACGAGACTCACATGGTGGTAAAGAGTTATCTTCTAATTGATTTAGGAGTCCACTTTTTACCAACCTTCCAATCCTATTAAGATTAATGTGGCCAAGTCTTAAATGCCAAAGATAGGTATTAGAAGAAACTTTTTGCCTTTTATTTTGAGTTTCAGCTATTTTAAACATCTCAATATTTAAAATAGCTTTTTCCTTGGTAGGTTTTAACTTATATAAGTTGTTTTCTCAATTTGCAAAACAAATATGAATACCTCTTTTGTTAATGAACGCTTCCTTTACATCAAAAGATATTTTATATAAATGTTCTGACAAACAAGAGATATATATTAGATTCTTACTGATACTAGGAACATAAGTACATTTTCTAATAAAATGTATCTATCTCCGAAGAACAACTTCATATCTCTTACTGCTTTCACCGAGATGATCTCCCCTAATCCAAGCTTGAGAGTTATCGCGTTATCTTCAAGTTGCTTCCAGGAACTAGTTTCCTGAAAATAAGAACAAACATGATTTGTGGCTCCTGAATTGAATATCTAGGTGGAGTTATCATTCTCCATTAAATAAGTTTCAACAACTAGTAAATCATATTTACCTTGTTCTCTACAAGATATTTAGGTCAGTTTCTCTTTCAGTGCCCATCTCTGTTGCAGTGGAAACATTTTCCTTTATCTACAATTTTCTTTTTGCCTTTGAGATTTGCAGGGGCTTTCCTTTTACCCTTCTTCGTCATAATCATTTTCTTTGAGGAAGAAGAAGGTCCAAACTTAGTCCCCGAGGACAATCCTCTTTGGGACTTTCTAGAAATAACATTTACTTCTCCTTCATGTCTTTTTTATTTCATCATGGACTAAAATGTCTGGAGCTCGTTAAATAGATAAGTCAGGTTATACTCTATTTTATTCATTACTGCATTGGTGCGGAATGGTAAAAAACTCTTCGGAAGAGATTCTAATATAAAGTTGACTTGGCTCTTTTCATCTATGACAACCTCATTTACCTCCACAATGTTGAAATGGACCATGATGTCCAAAACATGTTCCCTAATAGAGGTTCCTTCTTTCATGCGGGAGTTGTAAATGTATCTGATAGCATCATGTCGGACCGATGAGAATGGTTGTCCAAACATCACTTGCAACGTATCCATGATTTCTATGGCACGCATCATCTTCTCATGCTTTTCGGATAACACATCAGACATGCTTGCCAAATTGTAGATTTGGGATTTATCATTGGCCCTTATCCATCTGTCATATGCATCCCGAACACTTCAGTTTGCATTTAAGCTAGAAGCTAAAGGACATTCTTCCGTTAAAACAAACCACAAATCATCGGTAATTAGTATAGTGTTTGTAGGATAAATGAGCATGCAGTAGAAGTTAATTTGATCAATTTTCACTCTAAGATGCTCAATTTAGAGGATTAAACATGCAATTAAAAAAGAAAAAACCAAAGTTTCAAGAACACTTACCCTAGGAGCTCCAAATTCTCCTTCAATTCTTGATGAATTTCAGCACCACTTGGTTATAGACTACCACAAGAGTCTTCTCTACTATTCTCTAGGCTTAGATTGGATGGTGGGATCCAAAATTTGTGGTGAATTTAAGAAGGAATGAAAGTTGGGAAGAAGATGAACAATGGATGAAATTTTGCAAAATTAACTCTTGAATTTCACAAAATTCTTAACCATTTTTATGCCAAAATCATCTCTATTTATTAAAGAATAACACGCAATCCAATTGCATCAAAATTTGACAACACAAAATGGTTAATTTGTCGGTTAATTGTGAAGAAGACAACCAAGTTCCTAGCTTAGTTAGCGGGAAAATCCAATCTTCAAAACTCAATTTTAAAATCAATTTTTCAATGAATTTCCAAAAATTGAATTAAAATTGATTTTTAATCTAAAAAAATAATTAATTAAATAAAAATAATTTAATAGTTAATAATATTATTTTTCTCACTTGTCCTGGTTTTTCTAAAAAAAATGATATGAATCTCTATTCATATGATTAATATTTAAATCATATTTAAATATTATAATTAACTCTATTTGTCCGTTTAGTTCATAATTAAACGTCGATATATCCTATATATCTGACTTTTATTCCTTAAGCCAAGATTTGAATAGTTTAAACTAATTCACCACACTATCTAAGATTTTAGTCCATTTATGAGCTAGTAGAGGGACCTAATGGACCTACAAATCATGAGCTCCAACGATCCAAGATTAATCAATTAAACTCTTTAACCTAGTTAACCAACATTCGTTAACTAATGAGACACTCCATTAAAGCCCGTAGCTGCACTCTTCTCACTGTAGATATATTTGTGTCCATTTGGTATAACCGTCATCGATAAGTCAATCCTTCACAGGTCGTTCAAACTTGAGCTAGGTCAAATACTGATTTACCGCTGAGTTACATCTTTTCTCCTTAAGTACCACTGTCCCTCTAATGAACAATTGATTTAGGATTTAATCACTAAATCCATTCCCTCTCGAGCCAGTGAGAGGATGGGGCCCCTTGTTCAAGATCTGGGAACAACACTTAGAACAACCTCTCTACTATCCCTAAGTTGGGTAGGAGTGAATTCTGTCTTGCAAATTCTATGTCCTCAGCTATCTACCCGGTCTTATCCCTGAAATGGGAGGAATGTTGAGCAGCGCTATTGAGCTTACTCTCACCTATGCAGATCAAGGGATAATTCTGAATAAACAGGAGTTCATAGATAGCTCAAGATTCAGATCAAGTTATCTAGGTCATCGATAAGTGAAAATCGGTGTTAATCGTAAACGGTGTTAATACGAAATAGTGATTATTTCAGGGTCAGTCTTACACGATCTTATTATGTAGAATACCCCCGCTCACATGACTCTACATGAACAAATTAGGATCAGTTCATTTATGAAACCTTACAACATTTGTGACAATCATAAAGCAGGTCATATTCAATAGTGCCTTTAAGAAGAGGTACCCAATCTGATCCATGTACTATAGACTATTTAGGCTACTTACTCGAAACTTGATCCTGTTTATGTCTCCACATGAAGTCCAAGTACTCATGATAATAGCCAAGGGTTCGTAGTTTAATTGGATTTAGAGTTAATAAACAATTAATTCACTTGAATAACTTCATATGTACTAAAATTCACTTATTTACAAAAACTACGAGTTTTAGGATATACAACCCAACAGTGTTCAGGTTTGATTTCTAGGAACTGTAGTTATCTCCATTAAGTTTTTCAGAAGCTAGTAATGGTATAAATGAAGTGGACATTACTGGAAAAATAAATCTATGTTTAGTGAATTGCTGAAAAATTCTATATAATCCAATTAATTTTAGCAAGTAATAATATACCCACAATTTATTATTCTCTTGTAATGATACTTTAGTGATTTAGAATAACTGCTACCGAGAGGGAGTCAATTACTCCTTCGTTAAATCAATACATTTTATATTAAATACTAATAGTAAAATAACTCTTATTCCTATAATATTTAATCCTTATTTGGTCAAAATACTTACTAACATTTAGTAAATGTTGTAAATGTAACCCTCCATTTTCAGATTTCAGAGATCAAAATCAACAACCTTTCGAGGGAAAGAGAATGTTGAAAATGGACCTAAGAAACCTTATCCATTTCTAGAGTTCACGGTGTTTCAAATCTCTAAATGGTAGTGTCATGTTACTAAATGACTAGCAGTTGCATCATGGAAATTTCACAGTGTGACCTAATGGAATAGACCATAGGATGTGTTGACACACTCCCTTCATCCACTTACTATGAACTACTTCCCTTATTCACCTTGCTATTGACTCATGCAAACACTTTCCGAATGGAGGACACTCCCAGGGCGACGTGAAGCCAAGCATGAATCTCACAATGTGAACTCTTAGGAGTGTGAGCTAGTATATCATATATACAACTCTCCTATTGAAGTGTTCTAATTGGTATATTGGGGTTACTTTACTTAGTTATATCTCGACTAATTAAATGTAACCTAAGTCTAGGCTTTTGTCCAAGTATAACTCTTATACTTGATTAACCTACAATGTATAAATGATAAAAACCCTTTTTATACTTATATCACATACACAAGCTCATAAAACTAGATTTACATAAATTCAAGAACTGGTTTGATCCTCAGGTAGCAGGTGTTCGGTAAACCGTCAACTTAAATACCTCTAGCCTTATACATGATCTAGTCGGGTGAATTTTTGCAACCTTTGTTTTATAAGTTAACTACCTACCATATGTCTGCTAACCCTAAGTGAGCATGCATTTTATCTTTGTTATATATTTTAAATGTCTAATTCATTATATAATTCTTTATAAATGAATAACAATCTATAACATACATCACAAAATAATATAACAACTTATATTAATTTTATGATAACTAAAGCATGCATACTATATATTATAACACTTTATAACATACATATATGCATGAAATATGTTAATCCTATGGTGGGATTTTAAATCTATATGGCATACTTTATGCATAAATAAATTTAATTTAATTAAAACATATATTCTAAATGCATAATTAATTAAACACATTCAAGTGGACCTATTTTAGCATCTAATGGCTTAAAACAGCTAAACTATTACAATTATAATTGGAAAAACCGCTCGAACTGCCCCCGAATACTTTGAATCAACCAAAATCGAGTGAAAAACGCTTGAAGTAGACCTCAAAAGGTGGAAAAAGGAGTGAATCGACTGGAAAAAGTTGAACCGGAACGTTTGAACCATTTCAGCGACACGACGATTTTACTAGAAAAAACGAAGCAGCATTGCGACATGTTGAAGATTTTTTCACGCAAAATGTTTTAGCGACATGCACCTTAATTTAAGGTCCACTTATGTGTTACCTAGATGGGAAGGGTCTGATTCGAATTCTCAAATCCTAGACAATGCATTATCTAAAGAAGATAGTGTAAAAGTTCCTTCAAGTATATATATTCTCCTAAAGTTATGTAACAAATTTTATTAGAACCGTGATGCTAAATATATTTTTATAACTATTGTTTATAGGAAAATATTACCTTGTTGATGATGGTTTTATTTTGCAATCTAGGTTTATTACATCTTTTTGTGGGACAAGATATAATTTCAAGGAGTATTCAACACGTTCCCCACACATCTCTAAAAGAATTATTTAACCACAAACATGCATCTTTAAAAAATGCAATTGAAAAAGTATTTGACGTACCAAAGAAGAGGCTTTCCATTATAGTTAATGGGAGAGATCCTAATCGTAGACACAGAAAAAGAAAAAAGTAAAAGGCTGGTCATCGGACCCCATCCAACGACTTTAGCGTAAAAATCTCGTATATTCTTATTCTTTCGGTACACAAAAGAACAAGGAAGAAAAACATAATAGAGTTTCTCATTCAAGATCGCTTTGAGCCCTGTAAGCCCACACCTGTGTAAAGTAGATCGTTCCACACCTGCGGCACAAACCAATTTTTGACCTATGGGTCCTAGTATCATAGGCGACCGAACGGCCGCCCCCTAATTACTAGACCAACCTGCTATAATAATTCCATAAACACCTAACGAAGATATGTCAAATAAATAAAGTAGCCCCATGTTCGGATTTGACAATACCATACCATAATCAAAAGGTACAACGGCCCGAGCGACCAGACTTAACATAAATGTAGCCACTAGAGCCAATCTAAAAAGGGAGAAATTTGCACTACTTGGTGAAAGAGGTTCTTTTAGAATCAATTTCAAACCATCTGTTAGAGTTTGTAACAATCCGAACGATCCCACTACATTAGGACCCTTTCGACATCACTTGAGGTCCCTAAAGAAAGAAAGAAAGACAAAATCTTACTAGAAGGAAGAAGCAAGAAGGAAGCATGTCGTCCTAAGACAATTCGCTCTTCAAGGCTTACTGAGAGGTTTGCTTCCAGTTGTTGTATCCGATGCTGCTGACAGAGCAGAAAGTCAAGTCACTGGTTTTCACTTCTCAATGAGTGAAAGATTTGTCCCCGGGTGTACGTTGAAAGCTTCTATAGTCGAACTCATTCGAAAGGGCTTAGTGGTCTTAAGAATGGTTCGGGTGGGGGGTTCTCTTAAGAATAAAGAAGACAAATAGAATCTAATTCATGTTCATGCTAACAGAAGAGCGAATCCAATACCAAGATAGCTTCTTTCTCAGGAAGTGCAGCAAGTACTTGAATCATTTTTGGGTATCATGCCCTACGAGTGAGTTGTCAAGTGTCCCTTAGCCTAAAAGGGCAATCTACCACAAGGTCAAGTGGAAGCATGGAGCCAAACCCCCTTGTTGGGGAGCCCCACTCTCCTGAGGTCGAAAGAACATTACTTGCGCTTTGGTGCTTTTGGCTATGCCATGTATCCAAAACCTTAGCTACTTTACTCGAAGTCGAAAGAGAATCGCTACATTAACATCAACCGCTGCCACTGGCACTAACATAAGATCGAGCAAAGCACTTTTGTGAGGGACTAAACCATATTACAACTTTGAGACACAAACAGAAACAATCATCGCTTGTTACATTATACATAAAATTTTTTTATTAATATTGATGCAAATGAGAGATTAGTTGCAAATGTTGATAATGAAATTAATGATAGTAAAATAAACATTGGTCTTATGGCATCAATATTTGGAATAGGTAGGTTTATAACCCTCCCACTACGTCAAAGCTCTCTCAACTCTTGAGGAGGATGTGTATCATTTGATGAAGCCCCATCAACAACCCTTGTTGATGTACCAAATTTTTTCAACAACACTTGTTGAAGTTTATGTAGTTTCATTAGAAAGTTCATTTAACACTACTTTGCTGTGCGGTATCTGCCCTCTCATGTGGTCTTCTTCCAAAAATGTAGCATTTGTTGATACAAATACTTTATTTTGTTTTGGATAAAAGAAAAGACCACCTCTCATTTCCTTGGAATAACCTACAAATAGGCATACTCTTGAACCAGGTTTCCATTTCTTAGGATTTATCTCAAGAACATATGCTGGACAACCCCAAATTTTGTAGTGTTGTAAACTACCTTTACGACATCTCCATAATTTCAAAGGAGTTTCAGAAACACTTTTGGATGGAACATTGTTCAAAACCCATATAGAAATTTCACAAATGATTCCTACAAATTCGTTGTTGATGAAGTGATTGAATCCCAATATGGAAGCATTTTATTGCTTTTTGTTTTTGAATTGGGATGAGAAAATTACAAAATTGATAAACATATTAAATTAGGCTAAGCATGTTGTTTGAGAAATTGAGAAAATAATCTTTTGATGAAGACGCTTCTTCTAATTCTTTGAGAATTTCCTTTGCACGAACCTTCTAGATCATGAACAATGAGATACTACCGTTAGGCTACCACACTATGACTCCGATTAGGAATATGAAGGGTGGGATCCAGCTTTTCTTGGAAGAAGTAAAAGGGAGAAGGAAAAATGAGAGATTTTTTTAGAGAGAGTAAAAGGGAAAAACTCTATGTGTTTTTCCATCTCTTTACACATTTTGTATCTAATACAAATAAACTAGAAAAGTACGTGAGAGGAGTTACTCCCTTCACCCCACTATGCAGTCCATTGTAACTGCAGGGGAGTTATCTTTTTTTTTTTTTAATTATTATTAAATTTTGTCTAATTTAAACAGATATATATATATATATATATATATATATATATATATATATATATATATATATATATATATATATATATATATTAAATCATATTTAATATATAATAACTAAATAAATAAAATATTGATTAATTAATTATTAACAATTAATTAATTAATTTAAAATGTCACATATTTATTCAATTATGCATTTAAATCATATTAAAATGCATATCTCTCTTTTAACCTATAGTTTTAATACGAATCTCATGCATATTAATTTTACTTTATACTTTTTATATGAATCTAATTCATATTAAATTAATATTCAAATAGTATTCAAATATTATTCTCTCATATTAGAAGCTCTGATGATTCGAGATTAAATTAATTAATTAAAAATTTTAATTAATTAAATTAATCAACATTCATTAAATGTGGGTCACTCCACTAAAGACTCATAGCTGCATTCTTCACAATATAGATATATTTTTGTGTCTGTGGATATAACCAATCATCAATAAGTTGACCCTTCACAAATTATTTTTAGTTACAGCTTGATCAAATCACTGTTTTTATCCCTAATTGCTTATTTTTCCTTAAGTCTCAATGATCCTCTAATAAACAACCTATTTATGTCCCACCATGAACAAATCCCTCTCAGGCCAATGACGGGGAGGAGCCCTTTGTTCAAGACCTAGATTCAACACTTAAGACCTAGATTAAACACTTAAGAGACCAATGTATCTATGAGAAGGAGTGAACTCCATCTTGTGTAGTTATGTTCCTAGCTCCCTACTCAGACAAATCCCTAAAATGGTAGGCTTATTGAATTGACGACACAAGCCACTCTCACCCATACAAATTAAATGTTTGCCCTCATAGACAAGAGTCCATAACTCACCTAGGATTGAGATCAAGTTACCTATGGTCATCTTATGAAATGTTAGTCTCTTTAACTAACGATGTTATAAAGAGAGATTAACCATTTCGTGGTCCGGTCTTATACAAACTCTTTGTACATGGTATCCCATTCACATGTCTCCACATCAACAATTTGGATCCAATCGTTTGTAATACTTATAGCTCTTGTAACAATTACAAAGTGGGTCGTATCCGTAGTGTCACCAGGATAGCTATCCAACCTTATCCATATATTGTACACCTTTTAGGTTATTACTTGAACACGATCCACTTGTATGTCTATGACATATTATTCATATACTATTCAAGCTACATAAAATAACTTTGGATCTTAGTTTATTGGATTGAGAAAAATGCAATCTAAATGTCGAATAAAATATCTCTTATTTTGTTAAATAAATAATTTGTATTTACAAATTACAAACTACGAGACCCACGAGATTGGGGGCACCAATCCCAATAGTTGAAGCCTTAAATACACAATTAAAATAGATTTATCAAAGGACAATATCATTAATCATTTGAAGACTTTAAAAGAAAAAATGATGCCTACCAAGCTGTTATTGGAATTGAAGTATGTGGTTTTACTTGGAACAATGCCACAGAAACAATTGAAGTAGAAGACCCTTCATGTCTCTAAAAAGTTTCGAAGCTCTAAAACTTGTAGGGCAAAGAATTTTGACCCCTTGAAGCCTTTCTTTTTCATTACCCTATTTTTCCCCTTTACATTACATTGCTCCTTCTTCCATTTCTCACATACATTTTTAATACTCATTCTCCCATTCCCTTTGTTCCTTTCAATTGTCAAAGTCATCTCTTCCAACATTTCCATTGTTGCAGTAAATTATTCCCCATCCATGTCCCATGTTTTGAGTTTCAACATCCATTTCCATTTTTGCATTTGTGAGTGTTCTAATAAAAAATAATAAAAAAAGAAAATTGTCCTCCATAGATGAAATTTTCTCGACGACACAATTTTCCCCCCTCAAAATCAAGAAGAAACTAGAAAGAGCCTCACGATATAAGCTATTCTCAACTCTAGAGAATATCTTATCAAAATGTTAGATCTAAATACGACCTCACATTGGTAAGGGGTTGCATGGACACTCAACGAACGACTCAACAGTCGACCTTCTTTTTCGATGGTTTCTTGTACCGCTCTCCATCCATGTTCCTTCCCCTCACTTTGTCTCCCTTCCTCCACTGTCATTCGAGGCCGTGAAAGTTCCAGTTGAAATCGAATGTGCAAGAGGACAACCGAGCAACAATGGAAGTTGCAGCGACGGCGACAACAATGACGGCGTCAAAGGAGGAAGGTGGATGGGAGAGGCTGAAGATTCATCTCCGTTCGAGCGTTCCTTCATTCGTTCACCATGGATTTCCGTTCAAGCGTTAGAGCTCCGCCCTGGATCTCTATTCCAACTTTTTCGTGGATCTCCATTCCAACTACGTCGACCGTCGAGCTTTGCTGGCCTTCCTTAACAACTTTGTCAAGTGTGCATCTTTAGTTCTAGAGTTGAGCTTCGTCAAGTGTTGCAATCGTTCCAGCTCCATTTTAGTCTATCAACCTTCATGTTCACGTTGTTCGAGCCAAGTCTGGTTCCAGATCTGAGGACTGTCGAAGCAAATCTTTGTTTGTGTTCACGTTTTTCATTTTATATCAGATATATTCACGGATCTATGCACGAACTTTGTTCCAACACTGTCGAAGTAGATTTGAGAACTTCGTTCCAATGCTCGTGGTATATAATCCAAAATCTCACAATTTATTTCAAATAATCCATATATATCCGAGTTTATTTCAAATAATTAACATATATTTGGTCGATCTAATCAACGAATATGAGGTTTCATATGGATGGACGATGGATCTAGGTGTATTTGTATATTTTTTTTCCAATTTCAAATATATATAAGTTTATTGCGAATGCAATATCATCTACCACTATTGTTTAAATATAGTTATTATGTGATATTCAACTGTATATTGTATATATATCCGAGTTTACTTTAAATAATCCATATATATCTGGTCGATTTGGTCCGAAGTTGAGGTTGCGATGGATGGACGACAAGTCAAGTGTATTTATACATTTTCTTTTCATTTTCAATTTCAATTTCAAATATATATGTGGATTTATTGTGGCTATAATATCATCTATCTTTGTTGTTTAAATATAGTTAGTATGTAATATTGAACTTATATTGTATATTAATATTGTTTTCCCCTACAATCTATATAAAATATATCATCAAATATTTTCATTTTATGGGAAAATAATATTACTAACACATTTCGTTAAAGGAAAAAAAAAAAAAAGATGAAAATGGTATACATAGCTAGCAATCTTCTTGAGACCGGAACGAGGGAGTAGGCCACTGGTGCAGGCAGGAATGTCCGAAACTTGAATGATGAGAAACGCAAACAATGTGTTGAACGATTTATATACTTAGGTATATGTTGAATGTAGTGGATTATAGATAATGTATTACATAATATAATCAATTGGTTGCTCACTTATCCATATCAATAAGACTGGTTTATATACTTTGTCATATTCTGAATGTATAGTGGATTGCATAAAATGTATTACAGAATATAATTAATATACATGGTTACTTAACCATATCAATAAGCAAACAATAATAATCAACTACAAATCTGCATAGAAAAAGATGATGAACTAGTAACAACATGACTAAAAATAAAGTAGTACTAAATCAATTGGATAATGAAGTAGTATAACAAGAAAAATAAAAAACGACACGTAGATGGGCATAATGACCTAATATAGAAATGAAACAAACTCGAAAAAAAGCAATTTATATAGTGGTTGGGATTGCAACTCTCATTCTCTCTCTCACTTTCTCACTCTATCCCTCTCGCTCTCTCTCACACTCTCGCTTTTGCTCATCGGAGTTCGTAAACCTTTTTGTTGACTGCATAAAGAAGATAGAAATTTTCTTGGTGGTCAGACGTGGAGGATGTAATTTTCTAAAACGAGAAAACAAATCCCTACAATAAAATAAAGAATAACCAATCATCAATATTAAATGCATTAAATAATTTTTTTTTACCAAATTAGAGGTTAACAAACGTAAACTAATTAAGAAAATAAAATAAAAAATTGGTAAATAATAAATTAATAATTACACAGTTACAAGGATCCAAAATCCTACCTAAATTCTTCTAGTGAAATTATTCAAACTGAAAGACTATTTATAAAAAAATACAGGTAAATCTTACTTTAAATTAATCCAGACGGATCAGATCCACTCTGCCTCTCCCATAAGCCCATTTAGGTCTCCACAGGGCAGCGAGCCCAGCCCTAAATTTCTAATCATACGCTTTTCTCTCTTCTCTTCCACTCTCATATTTCTCTTTTTCCCTTCTCTGCCGCCGCCGCCGCTGCGGTCGCCACGCCCTCACCTCTACTTCTCTTTCTTCTCCTCTATATACGCAGCTCCTCCATCTCTCGACTCCTATAATTGAATTCTGGTCGGATTAATTATTTTTCTTCCATTCAACCACATAAAAAATGGTGAATAAAGTCACGAGGAAGAAGCATTATAGGCCTCCGGTACGTTCGTTTTTGTTTCCATGTGTTTTCGTTCAGGATTGTTCCGGCGACCAGAATATTTTGCTTAGTTTTTGTTTTCTACTTTCCGCCGTTTATCAGGGGAAGAAGAAGGAGGGTAACGCAGCAAGATATGTGACCAGGTCGCAGGCTGTAAAGCAGCTGCAAATTGGTTTGCCACTTTTCAGGTATTTCTTATCTTACTTCGCATGAATTGTATAGTTATTGGCATCGGAATGAGGCCTGCTTTTAAACGCATGGTTGGTATTGATTTTTTGGCTTCTTAGTATTGCATTAGTTGTGTAGCTTAAGTTGGAGTTTCACCTGAATTCGTAGTAGTACCGAGGATAAAGTGGATAATTCTGTTTAAGTCATTTTCTACTCACATGCACGTTACAACTGGGTTAAAAATTCATTCAGAATCATAGATGCTTTGAAGTAAATGCTCTTCGTTTTTTTTTTAAGATTGAACATGATTCTCTTTGATTTTAAGTACCTGATATGAACAACTGTTTGAAGATTCTTGTAATATTATATTGAAACGGATTGGACTAGGATGAGTTTGTCTTACGTTTATCTTGATTGATAATAATCATTATTGAAACAAGGATTTGGTTTTTATTGCTATGACAGGAAGCTATGCATTTTCAAGGGAATATTTCCTCGAGAGCCCAAAAAGAAAGTTAAAGGAAATCACCACACTTACTACCATTTGAAGGACGTTGCTTTTCTTCATCATGAGCCACTTTTGGAGAAATGTAGAGAGATTAGGGCGTACGAAAAGAAGATAAAAAAAGCTGATGCAAAGAAGAATAAGGAGCGTGCAAACTTTCTAAAAGAACGCAAGCCTACATATGGATTAGACAGAATAATAAAGGAGAGGTTTGTACACTTCTTTCTTTCTTTTTTCCTCCTACAGAGATAATTAAATATTTTGTTTCCATTGCCCGTAATGAACTCCCTCCATTTGTTGCATACCACGTTTGGCCTTCTAGGTACCCAAAATTTATTGATGCACTTCGAGATTTGGATGATTGCCTCTCAATGGTGCACCTTTTTGCGGCATTACCTGCACAAGAGAGGTTAAAGGTTGAGGCAAAGCGCATTCACAATTGTCGGAGGTTGGTGTTGACTGGCCACAATAAATTTCTATGAATTAAAATTCCTTGTTGTTAACTTGTCTTGTATTGTTGGCGTGGTAACAAAAATATGAATATTCCTTTAATACCTTTTGCTAGGTTGAGTCATGAATGGCAAGCATTTATTTCTCGAACTCATAAACTACGAAAAGTCTTTATATCTGTCAAAGGCATCTACTATCAGGTATATCATGATTTATAGTACAATCTTGAATGTAATGTGAAACATTTTATAATCCATAGCATTTTTTTACCGTTGTTGTTTATCTAGGCTGAGGTAGAAGGTCAAAAGATTACATGGCTTGCCCCTCATTCACTGCATCAGATATTGACTGATGATGTTGACTTAACTGTTATTCTTAACTTCATGGAATTTTATGAGGTAACACTTTGGTCAGTTGTCTTTTCAGTTATTCTATTTAAGTTTTTGGTTTGTCTTATTAGTTGTCTTTCCTGTGAACATTCTTGTAGTTTTTAGTATCATTCTTTTGGATTGGAGTCCTTTCTTGTCATTGAGGACTCCTTTTGTGGGCTTGTTAGTTGTATGCTTGTGTACTCCTTTTGTGGGCTTAGTTTTTTTTTATCATAAGTTTATGTAATAAGTTATAACTTCTGTAATCTATATGTATATTTAGAATATTCACAGAAAATGTCTCTCTTTAAGGAACTAAACTTGGAGAAAACAGAGGAGCAGGATATATATTTAAATTAGCTATATTGATCCGTTAGTTTTGTAGTAGGTAAGGCGAGGCAAGTTTTGTAGTTGCAATATTCAAATGTTGAAAACACAGAGGGTTAGGGGACTTGGGATGTAACAAGAAGATCTTGGATAGTTTTGGCCTTTTTGGGAGAGAACAAAACACCTTGATGCTTGGTAGATACTTGTTTTCTCCTCTTTTTACTTTGGTTTCTAACAGAGCATGTGAAAAGGGCCTGAGCAAACAAAAAAGCATGTGTTACGAGTAGTTCCCAAGCATGAATAGTTCAGAAATATAATATCCTTGAATGCATAGCACATTCCATCCAGCATCTGACACTCCTAACCTTGAAGACTTTTGTCCACTCAAGCCAAATACTCTCTGCTCTACATGATAAATAAAAAGAAAAGAAAATCTAGATGTACCAATTGGTTATTGTATAAGCACAACCATTTTGCTATTGGATTAGAAATCAATAACTGCAGTGTTCTATTTGTTTTGGACTCTTACATATTCATTTCTAATATGGAAACAAAGAAAGACGTGCAATGCTCATGTATCATGTTAATGTTCACCCATTTTCAATGTTGATTCATTTATTTTTTTTAGAGTTTACTAGATGCTTTGTAATTATTATGGGTGCAGACTCTTCTTGCTTTTGTGAACTATCACGTATATCACTCAATTAATTTGGAGTATCCACCGATTCTGGACCCTCATTTGGAGGCTTTGGCAGCAGGTGATTTTGATGTTTAGTTGAAAAGACTAT
Source organism: Citrullus colocynthis (assembly GCA_031780015.1). Lineage (NCBI taxonomy): Eukaryota > Viridiplantae > Streptophyta > Magnoliopsida > Cucurbitales > Cucurbitaceae > Citrullus > Citrullus colocynthis. The sequence continues at coordinate 58,777 of QLSR01000371.1, forward strand.
CATTTTGATTTTTTCTAATTTTTGTCACCTTAATTGATCCTCATTCATCGTTCTTATTATTTTTGCGAATATGCAGATCTTTATGGTTTGTTAAGATACTTTGATGCCAACACGAGAGCTTCCTTATTACATCCTCAGACTTCTAGTTCATCTGAATTTGGACAATTAGATGCTGAAGACTCTGAGCTTAGACTTGCGCAGCTTCAACACCAGCTTCCCTTAAATGAGCCAACTGCGTTGATGCATCTTGTTGAAAATGCAGCCGGTATGGACGAGGATGAGGATGAAGATACTAGAGAATGCAAAGAACTTTTTAAGAACATGAAATTCTTCTTGAGCCGTGAGGTAAGACTATGTTCCATTTTATAATACTGACTGAAAATGGAGATGCTATCTTGAGATAGAATTGTGTAAGAAAACTCTATGCAGTAAATTGAAAATCCAACATAAGAAAACTTCTAGAATGGTAGAAAGAGAGATTTTTGGGGTGGAGGGAAGATATTATATCTGTAAGCGTGTGATTTTACTCAATAGTTATTTGGTGAATATTGAAAATTGTTATATTTTTATTAGTTTTTTTATGTCTCTACTACCATGGATATTAGATTGGTGGGAATTGCTGTCTCAATGGTCAATGCCTCCTTTCTAAAATCTGGATCTTATGATTCACTATGTGTAGGTTCATAGAGAATCACTGCTTTTCATTATTCCTGCTTTTGGTGGCATGGTTTCGTGGGAAGGAGATGGAGCACCATTTAAGGAGTCTGACAAGACCATTACCCATCAGGTTTGACAATAAATATGGCACATTGGTGTGGCTTATATATGATATGGTTATGAATGCATGCCCTCCTGCAACATCTTTTCATCTCTTCTCGATCCTTTCTAAATGCAGATTGTTGACCGGTCAACACAGACTCACAAGTTCTTGTCTAGAGACTATGTTCAGCCACAATGGGTTTTTGATTGTGTGAACACTCGGATGATCTTACCAACTGATGATTATTTGGTGGGAAGGTACTTCCATTTTTTAAAATCCAATGGGATTTACTTCTTGTGTGAATTATCTCATTACTAGACTTTCCATTCTTTGAGGAATGTATTCAGATGCTCTTTAATATAAAGTAATTTTATGAATCAGAAGTTTGTCCATGTTTCTAAAACAATTTTCTATGAAAAAAAAATCTGAAACAATTTTCAAGAAAAAAACACCATTTTGTTGTTTTCTGGTTGTATTTGTTGTTTTGTAAAGTAAATTTATTTATATGAATCATTTACTTCGGATTTTTCCAAATTAATTAAAATTTATTGGATTTAAAACTTTCAATAAATTTAGAATTCAACGTTTTTGCAAGTGATACTATCGTAGTAGTTTTGAAATAAAGGATTAGTTTATATTGGATGTGCCTGGGGGATGAAATTTATTTTAGGCCTCATTTGGTAACCATTTCGTTTCTTGTCTTTTGTTTTTTAAAAATGAAGCTTATTTTCTCTCAAGCTCTTGCAATCATTTGCATCTTTCTTAAGTACAACAGTTGTATTCTTAGTCAAATTCCAGAAACAAAAAGAAGTTAAAACTAAGGCCCCATTTGATAAATATTTGGTTTTTTGGTTTTTTTCTTTGAAAACTAAGGCCCCTATAGACACTACTTCCACCTCCAAATTTATTCTTTTGTTATTTACGTTTTATCAATGGTTTAATAAACCAAGACAAATTTTGAAAACTAAAGAAAGGAGCTTTTAAAAACTTATTTTTGTTTTTGGAATTTGGCTAAGAATTCAATCATTGTTCTTAAAGAAAGATGCAAATTATTATAAGTAAAAGAGAGGAAATAGGCTTAAAAACCAAAAACCAAAAACCAAATTGTTACTAAACGGGACAAAAGTAATCTTTTTTATTTTATTTTTTTAATTTTTAAATTTTGGCTTGGTTTTTGGAAACATTGGTAAAAAGTAGATAACAAATTGAGAAATTTTGCGTTCGAATGAGGGTTTATAGGCTTAATTTAAAAAACAAAAAACCAAATGGGCAAAAGAACCCACTCTTGGATTTTCTTTTCTACGTTTCTGTTTTGAATCCTTATTATTTATTCATTTGAATTGATACAATTTGCTAAACACCTACAGGGATCCTCCTCCACACTTGTCACCTTTTGTTGACAATGATGCAGAAGGATACGTTCCTGATTATGCTGTGACCCTTAACAAGTTGAAGGCAGCTTCCAAAAATGAAGTCTTGCCATTGCCAGGAGTAGGGAAAGAAGATTTGGACGATCCTCAGACATTATTGGATGAAGGTGTCATTGATCGAGCTAAGGCTATGGAAGCTGCTGAGAAGAAACAAAAGGTATACTTTTGCTAAATGCTACCTACCGGATGGTGGTGATTCTGAAATCTCAGTCCAACTTCTGCTTACACGCTTGTGTACACACTTATTGTGGTTTCGTATTTTTTCCAATGCAGATGATGGCTCTTGAGAAACAATATCATGATGAGTTAAAATTGGAGCTTCAAGGAGTAAAACCTTCAGCTATGTCAAATGTTGATAAGCAGTTGCCTGATCAGGAGAGCAAGGGTGGTGAGGATTCCAACCTCCCTGATTATCGACAAATAGCCGAAGATACCGATAACCTGTCAAAGGTTATGATGTCACGGAAGAAGAAAAGTCTTTATGAAGCTATGCAGGTATGACAGTTTTTGAAATTTTCCTAATAGTCTGTCTAATCATAAACATACACAATGGTGCTTTCACTTTTGTTTATCGTTTTTGTTTTCCTACTATGGGTCTGATACTTGGTATGTGCGTGCATAGAATGAATAATCACAATATTAATTCATTCTTAATACAATACTACTCTCTTAAATCATCCAAGAATAATATTTTTGGAAGGCTCATATTATTTAATTACTCACATTACTCATCCATCTTTGTAGAACTTTCATTTCTCTTTTTGACATGATTTTTGACTGAAAAATTTCTCTTACTATTATCAGATTGGTAAAAGAGCGAAGAAGGGTAGAATTGATCTTCTCAATGAAAGGAAGAAAAAGCATAAAGAATCTGGCAAATCGCAGTAAGTTGAGAGCAACCACAATTTTGTCCTTAATTATTTGTAATGGTTGGTTTTTTTTGTTCAAAGCATTGGAGCTTTGTTGTTTATGAAGGTTGTTCTCAATGTTATGTTTGTCTACTCTTTTTATAGAATTTTTAACACCAATTACCTATACTTTTAGTACTCTTGAGTCTCTTTGCTCAGTCCATCCTATATCAGCATCATGCTTTTTCATCATTCTCTTTGATAGACTTGGAATTATCAGTCTTCTTAGATGATCTGTATTGTGTTATCTCCCGTCTGTACTTAATATACCACTCAAGAAATCAATGTCCCGATCAATAACAATATTGTTAACAATTGTGTTTGTTTTCGCATGATTTTTGTATAATGGTTTCATGTTTCTCAAGAAAACATTGAATTCTTAGTTTTTTCTTTGTTTTTTTTAAACTCTTCTTTTTCTTTTCTTTTTGGGAAAACAATTGAAGTTTTATAGGTTGGCTGGGACGTTGAAAGTATTTGTGAAAAGTATGTCACAATGGGTGTAAGTGTTTTGTATCTTAATTTTCAAACAAAAAATTATAGTGATTAGCATAGTTCATTGTAAACTCAAGAATGCAGCAAATTTAGATGTTATAAATCTTGATTGAGGAAATTAAATTCTGTTCATCTTTTCAATAGATTCTTGTTGGTTAGGGATTGCAAGATTGCATCTTCTATCAAAGTTTCAAAAGAGATTATGTACCAGCCGAGGAGTACGGGAAGACAACTCATGTTTAAAAGTGTTTTTGAAATTACCATCGAAAAAATGCTTAACACAAATGTCTTTCTGAAAAAGATAAAAATGTGGAAGTCCCGAAAACGTTAAAATTTGTAAATATAAAAACAGAGTTGTTTAAAATGTTTAAAATATGATTGATATTATATATTTATAAATCATAGGCAATAAATTATTATTAATTTATTAATTTAATAAGTTATTTATAAATATGATTTATGTCAAAAGAAGTTAAATAATTATTATTTTGTAATATTATATAGTTTATAGAATACAACATATCACAATTTTGAATAGAATTGAGTTTATAATATGACATATTATATTTATAAATGCTTTTATCTTTATTTAACATAAATCTGCATTTCAAAATTGAAAATTTAAAATTTGGATATAATGAAAACATTAAAGGACCACATAATTTAAAAACGATTTTTATAAATAGAATCTCAATTATCAGGCCATAACTTCCATTAAAAAAAATGAATAGAAAAGGTGAAGTGTAATTTTGGTTTGTGAAGTTCGGAGTTTATGTATATTTGTTCAATTAAAAACTATACTCTAGGAGGTTTTGGACATTGACTTGGGTTGAGTTCATTTCACTTTTTAGTCAAATTTAGTGTTGGGCCAACTTCACAAGTTGGTATTAAATAACTTAATTGCACCAACTTCAATTGTATTTACTATTGAAGTTTGCATATTTATCAAGGTATTTTATCTTCCCTTCTTTCTCCCTCTCTTCTTCTAATATTTCTAACAACTCCACTCGCTGACCATCATTATGACCAACTCTAGTGATGATCATCGCGGTGACATGCTTCGATGACCACCTCCAACGTCCAACATTGGCAACAATCACCATTGGCAATTGTTACTGTCTCACTCTAGCGACATGCTTTGATGACCACCTCTAACAGTCAAACACCAACGATCACTCCTGATGTCGAAACTTTGGATGATTACCACCTCTTGTGCCCAATTTTTATGATCACCTTCGATGACCAGATTTAGAGGTGTACATGGGTTGGGTTGAAGGTGTATCTTGGAACAACTCGAAAATTCGAGTTGGTTGAGTTGGCAACCCAAAAGATCCAAATAAAGTCTAACCTAACTCAATCCAATCCAATCCTTAAACTTCGGGATGAGTTGGGTTTGGTTGTCGGGTCATAACTTTTTTTTTTTGTTTTTAATTAAAAACATGTAAATTTGTTTACAACAGGACTAATAACTAAAATTTCATAAAATTAAAATGTTAAATAGAAAATATCTATGATATTTATTACAAACTTTAAATGAATACAAATATCATAACAATTTTAAAAGAAAAATATTACAAAATTCACAAATTAATCAATACAAAATAATCAAACTTTAAACAAAGATATATATATATATATATATATATATATATATTTATATTTATATAGAATTCGGGTCCGGTAGGGTCAACCCAAATATTTTTTAGCTAACTCGCGACTCAACCCAACCCAACAAAAATAGAAAAAGTTGAATCCAATCCAATCCAAAAACAAAACTAACCCGACCCAACCTTTACATTTTGGGTTGGGTAGTTCGAGTTGTGGTGTCATTTGAACACCCCTAACCAGATTCAACCACCAACTTCATCGATAATCTCCAATAGCTAGCTGTAATGACTAACTTCATATACTAAAAACAACAAAAACAAAAACAAAAAACAAAACAACACACAAAAATAAATGAATGAAGTCTGGTGAAAGTGTTTTTAAATACAAAACTGCAATTATTAGTTCATAGTGTTTAATAATCATCTTATATAGTAATTTAATATTAATAGAAACACTTTGAGCATATAGCCAAACCAAATAAAAACACTTTTGAGAAGATATGACGAAATGCATTTGTGTTTTTATCTTAAACAGTTTTTCTAAAAAGTGTTTAAATGAAAATGACTTTTCGAAAAACGTTTCATCGTCCGTCTGAAAGCTCAACCACGTAAGGATACCACTATGATTGTATCTTTTGAGGCTCTCCACTTCTTTATTGGGTACACAAGGATTTTATCAACATGGCTAAGTCAGGATTTGACGCTCTTATATAAGTTGTTTGGTATGATATTGTCTACTTGGGCATAAATCCTCATGATTTTACTTTTGGTTTCACTCAAAAGGCCTTATACCATTGGAGATAATTGTCCATATTATCCATGATTGTCCCCTTACCTAGTCAATGTGGAACTTTGATCACATTCTCAACACTAACATACATGCATAATAAACCAAAACCTACAATTTGACATAAGATGCCATAAAAAATTATGAACATGTTGATGACCTACTCTTTTTTTTTTTTTTTGTGCATATTAAACAAGAGTATTTTGTCTATCTCAAGTACAATGATTGCATGTAAAAAATTGTAAAATATATGTAAAGGTTTTAAATTGACATTTTAATTGAGTGTTAAAAGTTTGAGAAAATAAGTGCTCAATTGAGGGTTAAATAAAAAGTTAAGCAAATAAAAAACAACCACCATAAAATCAAACTTTTTTTAGATTAGAACAAACAGACTTAATAACTCAACTTTGCACCCTAAATATGATTTCCTAACTCACAAACAATACAACTTAACTTTTCAACCATGTTAACTTTAGATTTCAGAACTCAACCTAGTGTTCCAAAAGTACTCAGTCTTTTGCAAAATCTACATTTGTATATACTTAAAAAAAAAAAAAAAAGCAGCTAATCTATATCTATATATATACAATTAAAAAAAGCTTGAATAATTTTTTTCTTTTTCTTTTGTCCCTTTTTTCGTTTAAATGAATAAAATACTAATTTCGGCTTATTTATTTATTTATATATTTTCAGTAAGAGATATGATTTAATTCAAAGTGAAAGATTTGAATCTAAATCTTTTCTATATATCTCATATATACATATAGCCATAACATAAAATGATCAAAAAAATTGAAAAACCAAAGTTGCTCCCTAATCCCTTTTAGATAGTGTAACACTTTTCATAGTTTTTTCAGGTTTTAAAATTATTTTATAAAATTTTAATAGAATTTTAAAAATAAAACTAGTTATAACCCACATGAGCATAAGTGGTTTATGAATTTCTATTCCACCTAAAGTTTGTTTATACATATGATTAAATTTTAGGTGAAATACAATACATAAGAAAACACTTTTAAATTCAGTCATCAAACTCTTTAGATAATGTGTTGGCTAAATTAAAGTTTCACTTTGGAGAATTAACATGAGAGTTTTAATTGTTAAATAAGAAAAATACGTTTGGTTGAATGTTATATGAATTATATATTAAATTCTATATAGGTCTCTCACATTTCTCTTAAAATATACCAACAATACTCAATACATCTTTCTCTCCTACTTTCTCTCATTAGCTCTTTTAAGAGCAATTGGCCAAAAGAATGGTGTTTTAGTTGTGGAGCTTTGAGCTCAACCTTTCGGTGCAGAGTGGTTTGAGCTACACAATGTTTCAATTGAGATGTTGTATCCTAGAGGGGACAGACTAGAGAATATTTGTTGTACTGGTGGTTGATATAAAATAATTAAATTCAATACACACCATAGAGGATTTGAATATCTTCGAAGAGAGCGAGATATTTGCGCCTCAACCTAATTGCTTATGTGTTTGTTTCTCAATATTTACTCTATTTTCCCCTATTATTTGTAATTCCCCCACCAATTTTAAGGAGATTCAAATAATGGAGTCTACTGTTGAGAAACCAAATGAGAATGTTAGAGATCTCAACAAGCCATTTCGATTAAGGGAGCACACTTTAAGAGATGGAAAGGGAAAGTGTTGTTCTATCTTAATCTTCTCAAAGTGGCCTATGTCCTCACAGAAAAGAACCCTGTTCGCATGAGGTTTCCGAAAAAATGTGTTTCGTGGAGCTGAACTTTAGTTGATTTAGATTTGATGCGGATGTGATTCGATCTCTAGTACTTGATCCTCTGATTCTCTCTCAATTGAATGCATACGCTTGATGTTTGGGAGCGGAACACGGTTGGAGTCTCTTCAAGTATGATTCAGCTTTAGGGGTGAGGGAGTCTTCTTATTGTAGGGAGAATGCTCTCTAGCTCTCTAGAGTGTAGAATTTCTAAACTCCTCAAATGAAGAGAACTCCTCTATTTATAGAGTTCTCATCAGACTTTGTGGGCTTAGGCTTGGTTGGTCCATTGACCTAACTCTTAGGCCCAACTAATTGAATTTGGGCCTTATTTAACATTTGGGTCAAACTAAACATTTTTTTTTGCTCAATTTGACTTTAGCCCAAACTTTAATATTTGATTGGACCAAAATAATTAATTTAATCCAACGGTTAAGACGAAAGCACATGAGATCATTAGGATTCATTAATTTATATCTTCAACTTTAATTTAGGACACATGTCAACTTTTAATTAGCCCTAAATTCAATTATTTGCAATTTCGTCATTAATTTGGTAAATGATGTGGCAATTTGTATTGATCCAAAATTTCTCATTCGACAAATGGTCCATTTTCGAGATTTATCACATGTATGGGTGGATGAATCTTGAAAAAGATAAAGTTGTAATAAAAAAACAAGTTATATATTCTCAAGTTGACTCTATTCAATGTGTCAAATTAACCAAACTGTGAATTTTAATACATACGCTTGATTAAAATGTTATATTCTTGACACGTCTATTTTTTGCAATTATGCCAACTTATCAAAATATGAATTTAAGTCGAAGTTTTTATTCCTTTCTTGACATAAACTCCAATTTGAATTTTAGTAGAATTTGTGGTACTAAATTCAAAGTTGAATTTGGAATGAAATTGAACTTCTACCCAAGATACTTGTTTTGAACTTGGAATAGAATATGGAGATGATCTTTGAATTTCACTCAATTTTGATTTGGATGAAATTTTGATTGTACCAAAGCCTAAAGTTTGGAATATAGCCGAACTTTAGTTTGAAGAAAAACTTAAGGTTTTATCCACAATTTACCTTAACTTAAGGATAAACTTGGATGAATTGAATTTTAGACAAAATTTCGAATATGGCCAAATTTTAATTTGGGATGAATTTATGATCTTATTCTTAGTTTAATTTGAACAAAAGCCTAAACTTGGGTGATTTGAATTTGAGATAAAATTTACAATATGACCAAATTTTAATTAGAGATAAATTTGACATTTTACTTTGATTTGAATTTGAGATGAAATTTAGACTTTGCCAAACTTTAATTTAAAATAAATTCGATGTTTATCCAAATTTTAGTTTGAATACATATTTTTTATCATAGAGTTCTAATTTGGGGCAAGAAGATGTCGAAAATTCAAAATTTTAATTTTAGAAAATAATTAATTTTGATTCATTTAGTCATTCAAATCTTAAATTTGTTCGTTATCTAATTTGAACCAAAGTCAAATTAACATACCCGCTCCCATTTAAATATAAAATTAGAATCCTAAAAGGATTTCAAAATATGCAATTCAAGTATTGCACCCTATAAATTGCTCACATTATGATCAATTTGCTGCTTTTTTCCAACCATAAGGTATCGCAACATTTTTTTTTTTCTTATCTATATTTCTTTTCGATTCCCTCCTTCCCTCATTTCCTGTGGATTCCAACTTTCCATTTTTTTTTTTTAATTTTTTTTTATTGCTTTTTTCACTAATCATCCACTTGATTTATAAAGCAGCTACACAAATAGACAAGACGAAATTAGTTTGAAGACTTCACAAAAATTTAAACAAGGTACGAACGTTTCTTTACAGAAGGTTACCAACATCCTTTCTTCTTCTTCTTCTTCTCCTAGAAGGTTTCACAGGTTTTCTTGATTTTCTCCTCTCTTATTTGTAATGCTTGAATGGATTAAACCCTTTATTTTCTTCAGTTTTTTCTGTTGCTTTTTTTTTTTTTTCTAGACTATTTTTTCTTTCAATAGAATCAAATTATTTTGTTTACTCTTCTTTTGTTTTCTTCTTTTAACGTCAATTTTTTCTATTGGAAGTCAACATTGATTTTGACGAGCCAGCCGCTGGTGAAGCCGGGACTTTGATTTTTTTCACTTCTTTTTTATTTTTTTTTTGTTCTATTTTTCACCTTTTTTTCTTATCATTTCTCCTTTTCTTTTCTTTTAATTTTCTTTTCTATTTTTTCCTTTTTTTTTTCTTTTTTTTTTTTTTTTTTTTTANATTAGAAGAGAAGACCAAAATATCAAAACTGAGCCATAATACAGTGAAAAAGAGAAGAAAGACCACAAAGTTGCCAAAAATAGGGCAGCACTCGTGGCGCCGGGACCGCACTGCTGTGACGCTATTTTCTGAGAGGTTGTTGATAACTTGTAGAAATACAAGTTATTAGTCACTATTTGAATTAATTAGAGTAACTTTAGAGCTAAACGCATAATTTTGGTAGTTGAATTATGTAAAATGTATCACCATGCGTTGGCACTATTTACAAAAGAAAATACCTGAAAAATTATGAGCTTTTCTGTTCTTAATGCAAGATTAAGAAGAAAAGAAGCACAAATAACCCAAGTACTAGGGACGAAGCTGCTGCGAGAACAAATGGAAACCCATGCGTCGAGACTATGCGTTGAGACCATGCGCTGAGAAAAAGTAGATACGGACGCCTGGGCAAAAGTTGTCATGTCATTATGCAAAAGGATAACACGTTATCAAATCATGGCAGAACAAATGGGCCGACAATGTGAAAAGACTACGCAGCGGGGCAGGGAATTTAATGCAAAGGTGTCAGGTCATCATGAGTTTCAACTTTTTAATGCCTGCCCAAAGCTTCTCCAATTGAAAAAAAAAAAAAAAGAGAAAAGAGAAAGAGAAACGATTGCAAGAGGCGAAAGCTCTGCACAAATCCTCCTTCACCATAACCAGCCTCCATTTTGAACTCTTCTAAGAGATGGATTCTGAGAACTTTCAGAATTGTCTCCCAGTGAGTGAGAATCTTCACCCTATGAACTTTATGTATCAAATAGCAACCATCTCAAGCTTCCATTTTTGTTTTATCTCCATTTCCCTCCTTCTTACTTATGTTTTGTTAATGACATTCGAGAGAATGATTTATTTTTTTAGTATGAGTTTGATTGACGATTATCTTCCATCTATTTCCATATTAAATATCTTACACCATGTTGTTTGAATGCTAAATGAGTTAGATGTTAGAGTTAGTTTTTCTTAAGCAATATGAAGTATGTTACATCCTGATTAATGCATATCATTAGCTTGCATAGCTTTGTCTAACAAACAAATGTAGTAAGCACGACTGTCTAGCTTGAGAGAGTAGATGGTTAATCTTTAGCATTTATCAAGACTAGATGAGGTGCAGAGATGTGGTTCATCTTTTGCCAATACAAACTTACCATGCGTCTTAGAGATAAGATTAATGTGGCGTCGAAACATCGAGAGATGGATTCACAAACTCAGTTTGTAGGTATGTACTTATACTTAGATAGGCTTAAGTAATAACTAGCTCTTGCGTTAACTCTACTTTTACCGCATGGTTCCATTCATTCCCAATGCATGCTATCTGATACTAAACGATATTTGACTAACCATCGCCGCGTCCACCTCATTGTTAGTTGTAGGAAATTTTATTCATTCTTTATGTATAGTTTTAGATACATACAACCAACTCATGCACATATTATATGTATAGTTCACCGCATAGTCATGCATCTATTCTCAATGCCTAGTTATTACAAATCCCTGCATTCGACCCTGGACTCACCAGGAAACCTATGAGAGCTTATACTTGGGCTTTTATAGGAAAACTTGCTTAATCATGATCATACTTGAGTAATTCTTGACGCATCTTTGTACGGAAATTATCTTATCTATTTTTGTGCAACAAGCTAAGAAACTCAATTTAAATCGAAAATAGAAATTCAACAACAGTTGTCTGCCGCAGCACAGCGGCAGCGCCACGATGCTATCCAACAGCACTACGGCGTTGTCTTTCCATATTTGGCAGAGCATAACGCCGTGGTGCTAGTATTCCTTAAATGTAATTTTTGTATTTTTGGAAAGTTTTTTGGGCAACCAACTCTATAAATTGAGGGGTTTCCAGCAACCCTAATCATCAATCTAAACATGAAATCTACGGATAGAAAGAGACACAAGAAGAGAATTGAGTGAGTTCATTAGAGAGTTCAAAGAGTGAGTTAGCTGCAAGGAAGAGGAAAAGAGTTCAAGAGAGTCGTGGTGCTGTTCAAGTTCCGCGTGAGAGCCAAGGAGATTGTGACGGTGCTACCTCAATCAACAGCCTTTTTTCAGTAGAGTTTCCCTTTCTTTACACTCTTTTTTTTTTTTTTTTATATATATATTTTTTGAACATGTTGCTTCAAGCTATGAGTGGCTGAATTCTTTAGTTTTAGGTTTGATGAATTATTTATGGATTCATGTCGATATTATAAAATATTCATGGTTTTGTTGTAATGATTATGCTTTTCATTGTTATTATGTTTAATTCTTGTGGATTGGCCATCTTCACATGTTAGGTTAGATGTATGGTTGAGAGATTGTATGTACAATGAATTGTTGTTAATCTATCATGAGAATAGTTAGGTTAACAATGAAAGTTGCTGAAGACCAATCTTAATGCCATGTAATTTGTATTGGTTTCAAGAGATTAGTAATCAATTGAGTTGTATGGGAAAAAGTTGTTTTTGAGAGAAAATAACTTGGAATTAAGTTTCTAGATTTAGACATATGAATTACAATAAAATTCATGAACCCTAGAATATTGCATGATGAAATAAACAAGGATTCGTTACCCTAGGACTCTCTTTGACTCTTGTGTTTCTCACTTTAATACTTTCCTTATTTGATTTGTATTTTCCATAACTCATAATATTCAATTTCAATCCTCAAATAAAATTGATTCGATTCTATAATAGCTAAGTAACATAAATGTTCACAATTGAATCTTCAGTGGAACGGTATTTGGACTTTACCATCTTATATTATAACTTGACCCATACATTTGCAGTTAACACATAAAGTGGCGCACCAGTGACACATTGATCCATCCTTTGTCATGAAGTTAGTGTACCAACTTCAACAACGATGATTCTTCAAATGAAAATATGTTGGGCATGTTGGTGCATTCCTTCACGAACATGTACACATCAACTTTGGATGTGACACACTGATCCATCCTTTGTCGTGAAGTAAGCGTATTAACTCCAATGATGTTGAGTCTTCTCCTTGCAGATACGTTGGGCACGTTGGTGTTCTCCTTCATAGACGTGCACGCTTCAACTTAGGATGTGACATATTAATCCATTCTTTGTCGTTAAGTTAGTGTACCAACCTTAGCGACGATGAGTCTTCAAATGTAGATACGTTGGGCACGTTCGTGCGCTCCTTCACAGACATGCACATGTCAACTTTGGATGTGACACACTGATTTATCATTTGTCGTGAAGTAAGCGTACCAACTCCAACAATGATGAGTCTTCTTCTTGCAAACACGTTGAGCATGTTGGTGCGCTCCTTCATAGTCGTGCACGCATCAACTTACGATGTCACACTCTGAACCATCATTTGTTGTGAAATTAGCTTGACAACTCCAATGATGATGAGTCTTCTCCTTGCAAACATGTTGGGCATGCTGGTGCATTTCCTTTATAGACGTGCACAAGTCAACTTAGGATGTCACACTTTGAACCATCCTTTGTCGTGAGATCAGTGTACCAACTCCAACGACAATGAGTCTTCTCCTTGCAAATATGTTAGGCATGTTGGTGCACTCCTTTAAAGAGGATGTCACACTCTGAACCATCCTTTGGCGTGAGGTTAACATACCAACTCCAACAATGATGAGTCTTCTCCTTGCAGATATGTTGGGCATGGTGATGTGCTCCTTCAGGGAGGTGCACACGTCAAGATGTCACACTCTAAACCATCATTTTGAAGGAGTTAGGAATATAAATGCAGAAGCAATTAGGATCTAAAGTACTCTAACTACATCAATTTTTAGGATTAAACATGCCTATTTCCAGAACCGAAAAACAGAGGATTATTACTTACTATTGAGTCAATTTTCTCCAAGTTTTTTTTTATCACGAACACTTCGTGAAGCACCACAAGTATCTTCCTCATTATTCTATGGCCTTAGAACGGATTGTGGGATCCAAATTTTGAGTAAATTTATGAAGAAAAATAGTTTTGGAGAATTCTTGGGTAAGTGAGATTTTTCAGAAAAATTCACTAAGAAACTTAACGTTTCTTCTAAATTTCTTTCTTCTATTTAAAGAAGAAACCATAAAAAATTCATTAACATGCATCAAGCCACCAAATATGATGATTAAGATGGTGGATTAAATGGTGTAAGAAGGAGGTTTAAGAAAGAAGGACAGGAGCCCACCTCCTACTTCAAGCATGCAAGAAATGGAAAAATCCACTAGAATCATTTTTTTAATTTCATAAATCCAAAAGTAGATTTTTAATTTCCAATTTTTGAAATTAATTCTAATAATTAATTTTAAATAATATTAATTTAATATAAAATTAATTTAAATAATAAATAATTAATTAATTAAATATATTAAATCAATATTAAATATTAAATTAACAATTTAACCACTTATCCCGACAATTTTCAATCCCATAAAACTCTATTCATCCGATTAATATTTAAATCACATTTAAATATTTCAAACTCTCCAATTTCGTTTAATTCATAATTAAAACGAACAAACCGTAAATCTTACTCCTTACACGAATTTGAACATTTTCAAATTCTTTCATCACTGTTCTAAGGTTTAGTTCATGACGTAACAAGAGAACCTAATGGACATACAGATCATGAGCTCCAACGATATGATAACAAGCTAACCAAGTTAATTAACATTCGTTAACTATCAAGACACTCCGTTATAGCCTAGTAACTGCACTATTCTCACTGTAGATATATTTCTATCCACTTGATATAACCATGACTAATAAGTTGATCTTTCACAAGTTTTTCGTAATTACAGTTGGGTCAAAATTACCGTTTTACCCCTATAATTATATCTAGTTCCTTAAGTCCCACTGATCTTCTAATGAACAATTGGTTTGTGATCCAACTATCAAACTAAGTCCCTCTTAAGCCAATGAGATGGTGGAGCCCGTTGTTCAAGACTTAGAGTCCGCTTAAGGGAACAACTTCTCTACTAACTTAGAATTAGGTAGGACCGAATTCCATCTCACAAGACTATGTCCCAGCTATCTATATGGTCTTATCCTTAAAATGGTAGGCTTTATTGAGTTGGAAAACTCGGGCTACTCTCACCCATGCAGATTAAAGGATAATCCCAAATAAACAGGAGTTCATAGTTAACTTAGGATTAAGATCGAGTTACCTAAGTCATTATGTTGAAATAATTAGTCTTAACAGTTAACAGTGTTATAAAGTAAAAGTGATTATTTCATGGTTCGGTCTTATGCAAACTCATCGCATAGGATGCCCCCACTCTCATGTCTCTACATGAACGATATAGGATCACATCGTTTGTATTAAATACAAAATAGGCTGCATCCGTAGTGTCCTCAAGATAATATACCCAGCCTTTATCCTTATACTATATACCGTTTTGGTTATTACCTAAACTTGATCCACTCTTATGTCTACACATAAAGTTTAAGTATTCAAAAGCCATGGGTTCTTAGTTTATTGGATTTAATAAATGAAATTCACATGTTCAATAACATCTTTACTAAATAAACCTCGATAACAACTTTATTGAGAATATGTTCAAAGTTTACAAACCATGAGTTTTAGGACAAAAAACCCAACACATTTGTCTTGAAGTTAGCTACCAACTCCAGGATGATGAGTCGTCTCCTTGTAGATATATTGGGCACGTTGGTGCGCTCCTTCACAAACGTGCATGCGTCAACTTAGGATGTAACACACTGAACCATCCTTTGTTGTGAAGTTAGTGTACCAACTCCAACGATGATGAGTCTGCCAACATATCACTCATTCTTTTACAGACGTTGATGTGTCTCGATAAATGTTAATGCGACATGAGTTCATGTGACAGATGCCAAAATATTTCCCTTTTTTTTAGACCTTTCATTATTTCTTTCGCACTTGCTTTGTATACCCTAACTCTTGATATGCAATTAATTTCTTTTTGTTATATTCTTTTCAGAACCATGGTGCACTTTAGAGAAAATATTCATCATACAAAGAGGCATCTCCTTATTTTAGGGGATAATAATCAATCTAAAAAAAGTGGAATCAACCTCCTAATAAAGGAGTCTAAGGCTGGAAATATTAGAAACAAATGGCCCGATTTGCATGGATCTCCTTTCTTGCCTGACTGGTATGTAGGAAGGACTCAACCTCTACTTCCAAAGTGTGGTTTTTTAAATTCCCAATCCATAACCAGGGGGCTAACTCGAATCCAAGCTGGCGTTAGGGTGCTACATAATAGATGGCATTGCATGATGGGGATATGTCTTAACAAATCCTGGGGAGTTTGTCTTCATCCCCTCTTACTAGGAGTGGCTGGAATTTGTCGTCGATCGCAATGGAAGGTTTTTTTCACAAAACTCATCTATTTAATATAGTGATGGCCTCTCTTTACACCTATGATTGAAACAACGACGTGGTTCGGGCTTTTTGTGAAGCTTGGTGCCCCATGACTAACGCCCTACAGAACCAAGTTGAAGAACTATCCATTTCGCTGTGGGATCTCTAGACCTTGGGAGGGTTGCCTGTCAGGGGAAAATTTTATGAGAAGGTCATCCCTAGTCTCGAAGAGTTGATTGGGTCATCGAAGAAAGACAAATATCTCCCAAAAAGCTCTAAATATTTTTTTCATGCATACTATGTGCTAGCCATCATCCAATCTGATCATTCTCATATTTCAATAAGCTTTTGGATTTCCTTTTGGTTTAAGGACAACAAAAAATATGAAAAGTCACCTCGTTTAGCCTAAAAAAGCTTCTTGTTCCAGTTCAACTTATAATCTAAATGACACAAACATCATATACAAGTGATTGGTCAAAAGAAGAGGACAACCTATTCCATGAGCTTTATGTCAAAGAGGAGTGGAGAGACAGAACATATTTGGCTGCCTTTCTTTCCTATTGGCTTTGTGCCTTGTATTCATTCCCTCAAGGGAACACTACCAATGTTCGACCCTGCACTTTTAGAGTCACCTATTTGATGGCAGAAGGTGATAGCTTTAGCTTGGCGGTCTATGCCTTGACTAATATTTACCATGGATTGGTTAAAGTCTCAAAAGCAACACAAACAGCGGGACATATGGATGCTTGTTTTCCAAAGCACTATGTTTCCAGTTGGCTAGTTCGCTATTTTGGTACTAACTATAAAATATTGGTAGTAGCTTGAGGCCCAAAAATGGTTGCTTTATCCAACGAAGGCACCGCCATATACTTTGACGAATATGAAGCTCATGAATTGATATAAAAAGGTGAATCCATAGCCTGACACATACATCTCCAACACGTGAATCAGAACGAAACTTGGAAGAATGATAACACCTTGAAGTTTCTACATCATTCATAATTTTTTAGCCTTAGGTCATGCTACATATCATCTCATTGTGGAGACAGATTAATCATCGAACCCTATAGCCCATATCGGTTTGGTAGCCAATTTGGATTTTACCAAGACATACCAAACGATCTAGGGTATACTCCAAAGGTTAGCCTAGATAACGTCTTATACCATTGGAGAATTTGCTGCGAGGATCAATCTCAAGTATTTCTCCCAGTTCGTATGTAAAATCCCCAGAATCATGTTACTGCTCTCCTTAGGGATTGGTGGCTGAGCAAACATGGTGACTATTTAGAGAAAAATATAGATAAATTGGTAGATAGCACAATTCCCTCCCCAACTCAACCCAAGCTTCCGAAAATAAGTGGAGCAAGCTTTAGGGGTAAACAACTTCAATTAATTGAAAAGCAACATTTTGGTACTTCAAATCAGTTCACTAAAGACTGGAAAAGAGCAAAGTTGTTTAGGACTCCGTCTGTGCACGATGGCCAACTCATTGAAGATACTCTTGACAACTTTCAAACCATTAGCGACAGAAACTTCAGTTAAGTAACCTCTGTGTACACTTTTGTTTTGATGTATTTTTTACTATTGCTTTTATCATCTCACCTTTTTTTTCTCTCCATCCAACTGTGACTTCATGACCTTTTGAAGGTTGGGGACTTGATCTTGTTGGTCCTATTACACCCAAGTCATCAGCACAACATTTTTACATCCTTGTAGCAACAAATTTTTTTTCAAAGTGGGCTGAGGTTGTTGCATTAAGAGAAGCCAAAAAGGAAAATATGGTAGATTTTATCCTAACTCGAATCATCTACCAGTATGGTATTCCCCGTCGAATTGTGATCGTTAATGAAAGGCAATTTTCCAATAGCTGGATGGATAAATTATGTGAGAAATTCAAGTTCAAGCAATACAAGTCATCTATGTACACACAGTGGCAAATGGGTTGGCAGAGGAATTCAACAAAATGTTGTGTAACCCATTGAAGAAGATTGTCTCTAAGTCGAAGAGAGATTGGCAAGAGAAGATTGGAGAAGTATTATGAACGAATCATCGTACTCCTACAGGAGTTACGTCATACTCTCTTGTTTATGGAGTAGAAGTTGTCCTCCCATTGGAAAGAGAAATCTCGTCATTAAGAATGGTAGTTAAAGAGGGTTTGACTACAGAAGACAATGCTAAGTTACGTCTTCCAGTGTTAGAGGCGCTTGATGAAAAAAGCAACTAGAGGCCTAGCAAGCATTGGAATGCTTCCAAGCACGAATGTCTTTGATAAGAATGTGAAGCCTCGGTCATTTTAGATTAGTGATCTAGTACTTGTTGTAAGAAGATCTATCACTACGACGAGACATATAGGAAATAAGTTCACACCTAAATGGGATGGACCCTATGTTGTCAAAGAAGTCTACATAAATAGTGTATAAAAGATCGTCGATCAAGAGAATTGGCCCAATTAACGGCAAGTTTTTTAAGAAATTTCATGCTTGATAAATATGTAAAAGCTCCTTATCACAAGAGCCAAAATTGCATGATGCTCCTAGTCCATATGAGCTTAAAAGGTGAATGACAATTTTTTTTTATTGAACTACGTTACAACTTGATCCCTAGTCATTATAAAGGGTACATAAGAAATTTAAAGGATAAGTTCAGTCTAGTGAAAAAAAAAATTGTTGAACTATGTTATGACTTGATCTCTATTCATCATTATAAAGGGTACATAGGCAGCTTAAAGAAAACTTTAAGTTTAGTCCAGTAAAAAAAGCAAAAAAAAAAAAAATTGTTGAACTACATTATGACTTGATCCCTATTCATTATAAAGGATACGTAGGTAGCTTAAAGGAAACTTTAAGTTCAGTCCAGTAGAATAAAATTAAAAAATCTGTTGAACTATGTTATGACTTAATTCCTATTCATTATAAAGGGTACATAGGCAGTTTAAAGAAAACTTTAAGTTCAGTCTAGTAATCAAAAAAGAAAAAGAATTTGTTGAACTACATTATGATTTGATCCCTATTCATTATAAGGGTGTGTGTAGCTTGAAGGAAACTTTAAAGTCAGTCTATCAATAAGAAATATATTTATGAACATTGGGTAAATGAGAAAAGAAACAGCAATAAATTAGATTTAGTCTTAGAGACAAGCATAAAAAGCAACACATCAAAAGGTGAAAATTTATTACAAATTTCTTCGTATCCTAGAGTAAATTAAGAAGAAGAAGAAGAAGAAGAAGAAGAAGAAGAAGAAGAAGAAGAAGAAGAAGAAGAAGAAGAAGAAGAAGAAGAAGAAGAAGAAGAAGA
Source organism: Citrullus colocynthis (assembly GCA_031780015.1). Classification (NCBI taxonomy): domain Eukaryota; kingdom Viridiplantae; phylum Streptophyta; class Magnoliopsida; order Cucurbitales; family Cucurbitaceae; genus Citrullus; species Citrullus colocynthis. The sequence continues at coordinate 78,426 of QLSR01000371.1, forward strand.
AGAAGAAGAAGAAGAAGAAGAAGCTAGATAAAAAAATATATATATCTTAAATCAAGGAGGCACATTTGAGGTTGTCAATGTCTTCACAAACTTTCGAAATCTCAAGCTACTTTTGGTTTGGGTCCTTTTCATTCTTGCAAATCAAGTTGGAGAGTTTGTTGGTCTCTACACGCACAACTTTGTAGTTTAGCTTCCAATTTAGCTGCCCTTGTGGACAATTGCGTGAGTTGGTGTTTGGGGATATCTGTCTCTTCAATTATGTGGCTTTCGTCCAGTTGCAATGTAGTCACAAAATCTTTTGCTTTTGCCAACTGATCATAGTTAGTTGATTGGATCGAAACCAAGTTCTTTCAAATAAGTCAGGTTGTCTGTGCCACTTGCCGCAATTGCATCAAAGATTTTTCGCATCCCTGACTCAAGGCTACCTATGTGCTCAAAGGGTGTCCAAACAATCTTTTGTTGCAAGTTTTCCTACAAAGTTATGGTAGTCTGTCGTCGAAGATGCAAAATCAAGTTGTTGGCACAAAAATGGGAGAGTTCAGGAGTTGGAGTGCCTACTTTCTTTTGAATGGATTGAAACCCTCGTTGGGGGTCATTGGGCATGACTTCATAATTTGCTCCTTCTGAATCGTGGACGTGTTTCAGGAGGGGTTTAGAAAACCGAGCGCTTGTCATGGACTCATCGCTATGTTCACTTTTGTCATCTTAAGCCAAACAATTTTGAGGTTCAGGCGGCTGATGTATGAAGTTTGCATGGTATTGACATGATTCACACTTCTTTGTATATTCCATCGAATCTTGAATCATCTTGGGCTAATAATATCTCATTCTTTTTAGCTAGAATTGAAGCTTTAGTCCAGATTGATGTGCACCACAAACACCTGAATGTGCTTCCTCTAGTGCTTTTACTAACTCTTCCTTTTCAAGGCATCGAAGAAAGAGCCCTTCAAGGGAGCATTGATACAAGGTCCGTTTGTAGTAAATGAAGTGAGTTGCTCTCCTTCTCACCTCAGTTTTATGACGAGGATCTGTTGGAAGCTTTCAATTCTCGAGATGATCTATATTGGGCTGGCGTTAGTCCTCTTCATTGATCAAGTAGATTGATAACTTGTAGAAATACAAGTTATTGTACTCTTTATTTGGAATAATTAGGATATAATTTAGAAGAGAATGCATGGATTTGAGAAGCAAATAGAGTAAAAAGAGTAATTTTACGTTCATAATGTTTACAAAAGCTTTTATTCTTACAAATTATGAGAGATATATTTTTTTAACGCAAGATTCAATGAAAAGAAACCAAAAACGACTAAGGACAAGTAAAGATGTTGCCAGAATGACTAAGACCAAGCCATGTCATTGTTTAGCACGTCGAAATACCCAACGTCAAGGAGAAAAGAATAGATAGACCCAAGGGTGGTGACTGTTGTGTCAACATGCAAGTGGATGACTAATTCGACTAAGCCATGATAGAGTCAATGAACTTGTGACACGAAGAAGTCTAGCAGCAGGGAATGAAATTAAATATAAAGGTGTTAGGTAATCATGAGGATCAAGTTTTAGACGCCTATAAATAGCCCACAAGAACTCAATTTGAAGATAGAGATAAAGAACCTAGCAAAAGCTCTACTCAATCTCCCTCAATTTCACCTCCATCTTCAACCTTGAGTTTTTTCTTGAGAAATTATGAGTGAGAGCTCAATATACCTCTCAAAAAGTGAGAATTCACAACCTTCATCTGTACAAGAACATCAAACAACCACTATCTAAAGGCTCAAAGGAGTAAGACGTTGCAAATTGGCGTTTTAACATCATCCTTTCCATCCTTTGCTTTATTTTCCAAGATTTTCTTAATTGTATTAAGATAGTGATTTCAAAAGACTCACGATTTCTTTAAGATAAGCCAGATTGTTATATATTTTCATTATTGCATATCACTTCCATTATCCATTATGGTCAACTAATATCTCAATGGGTTGAGTGGATGAAACAACATTTTTTGAGTTTTGCTTTAAGTCGCATTCATCTTGTTTGAATGTGTGCTAAAAACCTTGCATGAATCTATCAAACAAATAGGTTTAAGTAAGCATGATCAACTACTTGAGAGAGTAAGTGATTACAATTTTCATTTAAACAAGAAAAGAGTTAGCTTTAGAGATAAAGTTAGTCTTTTGTTGAAAAAGAAACTTTGCATGCGTCTTAGAGATAAGATAGATGTGGCGTCAAAGCATCGAAAGATGAATCCTCATAGTTTGAGTTTAAGACATGAACACCTGCTTAAGTAATACTTAGGAAAATATTAGCGAAATCTTCTCAACTCTACTTTCTCCATTGATTTTCCCACACTTCAACGCCTGCTATTTTGATTGTACTTGTACTTAATATTTTCACCACCACTCTCCATGTTCACCCATCATTTTCACACTTGTACATTCATCTGTAATTAGTTATTGTAAAGATTTTTCAATGCATTCTTTTGTATAAAATGCTGCATCAAATCAACAAAAATTCTTAAAATTAATTTCTTTAAATCTCTGTGTTCGACCCTAGACTCTCCAAAAACCCTATTATAAACATGCACTTGGATTTTTAATAGAAAAAATTACATTTAACTGAACAAATTCTTTACATTCTCAACGCGACATAAGGCTAATTTCATACTTCTTTTAAATTGATTATCAATGCACCATAGACTGATATCATGCTTATTTCTTCACATTTAGTATTGAGTGGTGGTACAACCCAACTTTGACAAAGAGATACATTTACATGTTCATCGTTCAGAACTATCAAGGCAGTAGCCAGATTGGCCAAAGCATTTAGCCTTTTGTTTTCTGACCTCGAGACATGCTCTAAGATCACGTCGTCTAACCTTTGAAGCAACTATCTAACATAGGTGAAATAAGGCTTTAAATGTTCATGTTTCACATCATACTAGAGCAAGAGCTGATTTATTATCAACTTCAAATCACCATAAATTTCTATGTATGACATTCCAATTTTTAATGCCATATATAGGCCAATAATTAGAGCTTGATATTTAGCAACATTGTTCAAGCATAATTCACCAAGTGTGAAACTATAAGGCAACATATGTTTCTCAGGTGGGATGAGACAATGTCTGTCCCCGCTCCGCTCTTACGTGCTGCACCATTAAAATACATGGCTCAAGGCTTCGTAATTTCATCTAGGAAAACTTCCTCATCAGGCAAGTTTTCACATAACTTCCAATTTGGTGGAATTAGGTGATTTGCTAAGAATTCAACCAGTGCTTGTCCTTTAATCCCCTTTTGCGAAACATACACAATGTCATATTGCTGGAGCAAAATCTCCCATTTGGCTAGGCGCTTGAAGATGATTGGCCTTGATGGGACATACTTAATGGGATAAGCTTTCGCAACTAAGTGAACCTTGAAGGCCTGCATGTAGTGTCTCAACTTATCTATGGCAAAGAAAAATGCAAGACAAATTTTCTCGATAGCCAAGTAGTTGACCTGAGCTCCAATTAGGGTCCTACTTAGATAGTAAAGAGTGTGCTCCTTCCCTTTCTCCCTTTCCTGCTCCAACAATGCCCTTAACGATCTTTCTTGCGTGACAATGTATAATATCAATAACTTGTCTCCTACAGGAAAGCTTAGGACATGGGAACTAAGCCAAGTATTTCTTTATGCTGTCAAAAGCATTCTGACAAGCTTCATCCCACTCGAAGCTTTCTCCCTTCCTCATCAACTTTTGAAAAGGTTGGTATCGACCAACTAGGGTTGGTTATAAACCTCCGCATGTAAGCCGAACAACCCAAGACTTCTCAACTCATGTAAATTTCTTGGCCTTGTATCTTTTAAATATCATCGATTTCAGATTGGTCTATTCCAATTCCTTGATGCCTTACGACGGAACCGAAAAACTTTCCTAAAGTTACCTCGAACACGCACTTGAGAGGGTTACACCTTAGTTGATATTTTTGTACGTGGTCAAACACAAGTTTTAAGTCTCTTAGGTAGTGTTAACGTTTCCTGGACTTCACTATGAGGTCATCAATATAGCATTTGACATGTTTATGCAACATATCACCAAATACTTTTTGCATTGCATTAGTAAGTAGCATTAGCATTCTTCAATCTGAAAGGCATTACCTTGTAAAAGTATATTCCCTTTGGAGTTCAAAAAGTCATCATTTCCTCATTTGCTAGAGCCATCCATATTTGATTATATCCAGACAACCCATCTATAAAGGATAAGGCCTTGTGCCTAGTAGTTGTGTCAACCATAATTTTTGTAATGGGCAATGAAAAGTTATCTTTTGGGCATGCATTATTTAGATCACGAAAGTCTATGCATATGTGGAGCTGTCCATTCTTCTTTCTAACAGGCACAATATTTGTTATCCACGTTGGATACTTGATCAAAAGGATGAATCCTACTTCAATCAACTTATTGACTTTTACTTCAATTTAGGGATAAACTTTGGCTGAAAACGTCGTTGAGCCTATTTAATTGGTCAATAGCCTTGTTTGATTGCAAGATGATGGATTGCTACTTTCGAATCAAGTCTTGGCATCTCTCTATATGACCAAGCAAAGATGTCCATGTATTTAGTGAGTAAGCTCATATATGCGCCCTTCTCTTCGCCTTAGAGAGATGCACTAATGAAAGTTGGGTGCGACTCTTCTATGGTACCAAGATTTACTTCCTTGAGCTCATCCACTATGGATTAACCACCATCCTCAAGTGCCATTGGGGCGTCCTCCATATCTTTTTCAGACTTTTCATTCTCCTATTATTCAATGATGGTGATGTGGTGACATGAAGTTTCACCTTCTGCCTGTTCTGAGTTTTTATCTTCAGAATTAGTAAAAAATGATGTCACGTCTCTTTACCTTCAATGAGCCTTCGCTTGTATTGAGGGTAATGAAAATCTTTCTTTTCATTCGTGAAGGGACAACACTACAAATCTCCCTCTCACCCTTTGTCTCACGAGGCGGCTTCTCACTTGAATGATTTTCGGCATCCTCATGCTTAATGCGGTGCCAAATTGATGCGCGGGATATCGATCCCTTCCTCTTTATAGTTACATTAGGGACAACACCACGAACTATCCCTTCACCTTTCATCTCGCAATACACCTTTTCACCAAAGCGATTCCCAACACTTACACGCTTAAGGCGATAAAAAATTAACACGTGTCGTATTTCCTCACTCTTCTTCGTGATCACACTTAATCTTTCAAAGGCTGAAGGTCGAGCTATCACTGGGGAATGTTGAATGTTTTCTTCTCCTCTAGAAGGCATAATCAGCCTTTGAAAGGCTGAGCGTCGACCAAGGCTAGGCGTTGGGTGCTGACTTTCTTCTTCTGTTTCCATCTACTTAGCCTTTCGAAGACTAAAGCATGTGCGAAAAGCGGTCTAATTCAGTCGAAGACCGAGGTTCCCTAACCATTGTTTGCTTTCTCTTTCGAATCATCAATCTCTTCGACCATTATGTAATTGTTGTCAGCCACTTTTGCGTTCCCCTTTCTAGTTATACAAATCGGCTCAGGAGACTTATATCCAAGTCCTTTCTTTAAGGCAGGTATAGCGTACCCCTCCTGCAACAACTTCTTCTGGGACAGAGAAAGTTCAGGTTGCTCGTAAATTTTCAGACTCTTGAACTTAGCGTGAGTTGTGAAGTCATAACTTACTTTTGCCAATAGTTTATAAGCCTTTAGGTTGAACCCATCTTTCATCTGTCTCTCAGGCAAATTCACTTTCATCAGATCCACTTCAGCTTCTAAACTTCTCGCTTTGTCATCCTTGTAAGCGGTATAACGAAACTTTCTTTTAGGATTTCAACATCGTCGACCTTCAAGCCCTTTGAGCACTCTGCAAATTGAGACTCTCCCTTCTTACTTCTTGACAAAGGAACATAATGAAAGATTGGAGAACTCATAGCTTTTTTATGTTTCAAAATTTTAGTCTTCGCAGAACTGGTAGATGTCTCACCCTTTTAAGAGTCAGTGGTACCGGTTCTTTCGCTTGATTCTTTTCTTGCATTTATTTGTGGCTTTGGCTTGGATTTACTCTCCTTTTTTATCAAAGGAATTTCCACACGCATTGCCTCATCAGTGTTATCATTCTTAGGTAAAATTTTGCATCTGCAAAGTGAAACTCAACTTCTGAGAATGGATTAGACTCTGCTTCAACCTTTTTAATGTCATTTTGATAAAAATTGAAGCATTGATGCAATGTCGACGTTATCACTCCATTTCCATGAATCCCAGGACGCTCTAGTAACAACTTCTAAATGGTCCTTGAGTTTATGATATGAAGCAATGTATTGGTCCTCAGGTCACCAGTAATGAGTTCCAAGCGTATCATGCCAATCGTTCTTTAACTGCCTTGGTTGAAGCCTTGGATTACCAATTTGTTGTTTGAAAGTTCCCTCATTGAGATGCTTAACTGCTTCATGGTTGACTTAGGCATTATATTGACGGTTGATCCATCATCAATAAGAACTCGACCAACCCTTTGTTCTTGTATGTGTCCCGAAACAAACAAAGGTCTGTTATGAGGTTTTGATGCTAGCAGTAAGTCTTCATCTGAAAAGGCTATGGATGTGTAGTAAGTGCGTATGTGTTGTTGTTAAGGCTGGAACACTTAAATTTGGTGCACTTGAATCTAACAATGTGCCAATAAAGGTGGTCTTAGTTGCTTGGGGGAGTAACAGCAAAGTCTTCTGTGTTGAACGATGGTGAGTTTTCTGATTCAGTCACCGTCCTCAATGACTTGAAGGAATCTCATTGCCTTCCATTGTGCTAATAGCATGACGCGCAACAACTTCTAGTACTTCCTTTGGATGACTATCAAGGAAATTTCTCGGGAGGAATTCTGCCAGGGTTATTGGTTGTTGAAGTTAAGGGAAAACCTCATCCTTTTCCTTGTCAAGCTTAGACATCCATGCCTTTTTCTTTCCTTTCTTTTTGCGAGTCTTACTTCCCTTTCTGTAATCCCAACAAAACCGTAACTCCTTTTGGGTGGAATTTGACTGTCTTCTTTTTCCACGAGTCACAATGGTCCACCCTTCATTATTTCCTTTGACAGGTATCTCTTTCTTTTGGGAGTTTGTCTTGATAATCTTCTGTTGGAACAGAACAACTGTAGGCTCAAAGATTCTAATCTGGATCGCGCTTTCTCTTGATCATGGAACAGTGTTGATGGCGGAACATTTGAAGTCATTATCATTGAACCATGATTTGTTTGAGTTACCTCATCTAGATCTAGCTCAATCTTCTTTTGACAAGCCAACCTCATAATAACTCTTTTAGCACAAAACATTTTTCAACGGGATGGCTAATGACCCAATAATACTAGCAATAGTTAGGGCCGTTACTTTTCCTAACTGCTCCAGACGCTTATACTATGACAATTGAATGAGTTGTTTCTCTAACAGTTGCTCTAACATGTCTGCAACATCAGAGTCAGAAAATGGATAAACTTTTTTCTGTCTTTCTTTTAAAGTTAGGCGATGCCTCTTGCCTCCATCATCTTTATTTCCAACTCTTGCTTCCTTTCCTTTGGATGAAAATTTCAAGGGGGTCGTATTATAATGACCATAGATTCCTTTGTGGCACTCTTCACAGTCTTCTCAGTGCCTTTTATCTCATTCTTCTCTTTCTTTACCTTGGGGACTAGAAAATCTTTTCTTTCCCTATCGGTGATGTTCAGCTCCATATTCGTGGGCACGAATCGCCAACTCCTAAAATGTGCAGAATTTTATCCCCTGCAGAATCTAGAGAAGACTACAATGCATGTCTTGGGTGCACATCTCCAACATAGATAGTTTGATGAGTCGGTCTTTGTAGTCAATATTCAAAGCCCTCCATCAGTTGATGTAGTCGATGACTGGCTCTCCTTTTTGTTGCTTGGCATTTGTCAGCTCCATCATGCTTACAGTATGCATAGTGCTATAGAAGCCGTTTAAAAATTCTCTTTTTAGCTATTTCCAACTGTTAATCACTTCCGACTCCAAATTGGTGTACTAGTCGAAAGTGTTTTCTTCTAGAGTTCAGATCAACTACTTGACTAACAGGTATCCTCTAGTTCTCGCGTTCTCACATGTTTCAAAAAAGTGGGTGACGTGTTGCTTTGGGTTGCCCTTTTCACCGAACTACTAGAACTTTGGAAGTTGGTACCCAGCAGGCATTTTGAGGTTGTCAATTCTCTTGATGAATGACTTGGAGTACATGAAAGAAGTTAGTGACGGTCTTCCATACTGGGTTCTAAGGAATTTGTGATCATGTCCTGCAGTTGCTGAACCGACAAAGAGACGACAGTGGTGGATCATTGTAACTAAGTTTCCTGCAATTGAGTTCTCCCTTTGTCATTCGCCTTGGTATTGAGAGTTTGGCTCAACTCAGTAGTTTCTTGATGCACACTTTCCATGTTACTGCAAGTGTACGGGTCAAGTTATAATATAAGATGGTTAAGTTCAGAATATCGTTCCATTGAGGATCCAATTGTGAAGGTTTAAACTACTTAGCTATTCTACAATTGAATCAATTTTATTTGAGAATTCGACTTCAAGTTGTGTTTTAAGAAAAACTAATAAGAAAAGCAAGTAAATTTGGAATACAAGAGTCAAAGAGAGTTCTAGGGTATTGAATCATTGTTTAATTCATTATGCGACATTCTAGAATTCATGGATTTTATTGAAATTCATATGCTTAAGTCTAGAAACATAAATTCGGGTTATTTTCTATCAAAAACAACATTTTCTCATGTAACCTAATTCATTACTAACATCTTGAAACCAATATAAGTTACATGGCATTAGGAGTAGTCTTTAGCAACTTTCATTGTTAACCTAATTATTTGCATGATAGATTAACAACAATTCATTGTTATAGATCCAATTAGACATACAATTATCTCAACCATAACATTTAAGGATGGCCAATCAACAAGAATTAAGCACAATAACAATGAAAAGCATATTCATTACAACAAAACCATGAAGTGTCTACAATATTGTTGTCTTCCTTAAGGTATAATGCATGTGTTACTAATTAGTCAAGTTTTCCTAGCTTTAACCCAAGTATAAGTCAAAATTAGGTTCATCAGTGAGTCCGAAATTGAACACAGGGACTATGCAGATTTCAAATTTTCTTTAATTGCTTGAGCTATATGTGTAACAAGAAAATAAGAATGGTTGCAATGCGTTAAAAGTAAATAAACAATTAAAAACTATACTAAATTGGTGGGAATTGGAGTATGATGCATCACAACAATAATCAGCAGGGGTATAAATGTGAATGGAAAGAAAAGCAGGGCTAAGGTTGGTTATTGCATATTTTCAGAAACACTGAGTGAACTATTTCATATTATCTACTCTTAATCTACACCTCTCATTTGACAGATCGCATACTCATATGTCTATGACGATGTGAGAATATTAAAATTCTAAGGTTACTTCTATGTCTAGGAATACTTCTTAGCCTTGCTTAATGATTTCCACAAGCACTTACTTTCCCAAGCAGTTGATTATTACTACTCATCTCGATTAGCTAAATGGAAATGAGCATTAGATTCAACACATTCAGCAAGATGAAATAACTGAATCGTTGTTTCTTAGATAAATAACAACACAACCCTTAACCCATAAGAAATTTAGCTACTTATGGATGTTGATACACAAATGATAAGGGACAAGGAAATAGTAGACATGAAGGATGTGTAGATTCATGGAATTAATCAATTGTTTCAAAGATTACAATCTCTTGTTACACTAAGAAACATAAGAAAATAAAGAACAAGATAGAAAGCATGAAATAATTAGCGTATGCTCTCTCGAATTTGCCAACTCTGGTTGCGTGATAGTTTCTGCAGTGAGATGGATGATCGAAAAGGAGACGTCTTTCGCGAGTTGTTTGTCTCCGATTGTCATCTTGAAAGAACTCTGGCATCACTTAAGAATTTTTTCGAAGATTTCAACAACCTTCTCAGCCTTCGAATCTGCCTTTTATAAAGGTTGCGTTGTAACATTGGCAGATTTGCATCATTATAGGTTGATTTAACGCCTTGTGTCATTCTTGCTTGATTGTATGATTCTCGATGAAATTTGTAAACGTTACTTCTGCCACAGATCAAGCACATCAATCTCCTGACAATCTCTCAGGATTCATGTTTGATTCTTTACTGCTTTGTGTTTCTTAATTACATTGTGCTGACATGAGACTTGTGTTCCTGCATCATATCATGTGTTTTAGATATCATTTACTTCAAAACAATTATCTTCACCAATTCAAAAGAATAAAACGCAAAAGATGATATATCAATGAATTTAAGCCTAAATTGCCGCATGATTCTCTATTTTATCCCTATTATTCTAAAGGGAAGCTAATAATAACTTGTATTTCTACAAGTTATCAAATATCAACATAACTTCATAAACAATTCATCAATACCCTCAAACTAAAGAGTTCAACCACTCATTAGGCAACATGTTCACAAACAATTTAATCATAGAAAGAGTCTAAATAAGGGAAACTCTACTGAAAAGAAGCTCTTAATTAAGGAGGAACCACCAAGATGTCCTTAGTCTTCATGTCGGAAACTCGAACAGCACCAAGACTCTCTCTCAAACTCTTTTCTCTCTTCCTTGCAGCCAACTAACTCTTTGGGACTCTCTATTGTATTGTCTCTGATTTCTCTTCTTTCTCCTGTGATTAGGGTTGCTGGAAACCCTCCAATTTATAGACTTGGCTGCTCAAAATTCTTTCCAAAATTGTAGATTTTTCAAATAAGGAAAGTTGGCGCTGCTGCGCTGACCGACATCAAATGGGGGCGCTGCGACACTGTAAGATGGCGCTGTGGTGTTGTGCATCATGAAAAACTACCCTCGGTGCTGTGCCGCAACACCGCGTCGGTGCTGCTGTGCTGAGGTCGTCTGATGCTCTTAGGAAAAAGCGCGTGGCAGCGCTGAACTGGTTCGGTGCTACCTTATTTTTTGGCAGTTTGGTGATTCTTTCCTCTTTTTCACTTGATTTTGGCTCAGTTTGGTTCTTTTGGCTTTTGATTCTAGTTTTATTTATTTTTACCTGAAAACCACTAGCAAACAAGTGAAATCTAATATAAACTCCCTTAATTTAAGAGAATAAAAAGCACTTTTCAAGCGCTTTTCACCACTTATAGTTTTAGGCAACATGTTCAAGACTAATTTCAGTATAGAAAGAGGGTAAAGAAAGGAAAACTCTACTGTAAAGAAGCTCTTGATTGAGGAGGAACTGCCAAGATGTCCTTAGTCTTCACATCGGGAACTCGAACGACACCAACTCTCTCTCAACTCTCTTCTCTCTTCCTTGCAATCAACTCACTTTTTTAAGCTCTGTATTGTGTTGTTCTCTATGCCTAAGGTTGCTAGAAACCCTTCAATTTATACACTTGGCCGTCCAAATTTTATTTCAAAATTGTAGATTTTTCAAAACAAGGAAAGCTAGCGTCGCTGTGCTGACCGACATAAAAGGGTGGCGTCACCGCTGTGCGTCATTGAATCCTACCCTCAGTGTCGAGCCACAACGTTGCACTGGTGCTGCTTGCTTGATTGATGCTCTCGAGAAAATGCGTCGTGGCAGCACCGAGCTGACGACGAGGCGCTGCCCTGTTTTAGGAATTTTGGGATTCTTTCCTCTTTTTCACTTGATTTTTGCTCGGTTTGGTTCTTTTAGCTTCTGGTTCTTGTTTTCTTTATGTTGACCTGAAAACCACTAGCAAACAAGTAAAATCTAATAGAAACTCCCTTAATTTAAGAGAATAAAAAGCACTTTTCAAGCGTTTTTCATTTCTCAAGCCTACATTTGATCTCTTAAGGCAACAATCTCATGATCTCGCTCCTCAACAGCTTTCATTAGAAGATTTGTTTTCCTCTCCATTTTTGCCATGGCTACCTTCTTCGTTACATCGACCATCATGACAGACATCACATCAGGTTGTGACTCTTTCTTCAATCGATCAGAAGTAGGAGCAGAATTGTCAAACAAAGGAATTTCTTTGATGACAATCCTGCCTTTAGGAGATTCTGTCAACTGCCTCCAAATGTTCTCTGCAATGGCAGGACCTTGTTCCTTTTCCTACATGATACCCTTTGAGCGACTACAGGTGGTTCCCGTGTAAGTGTCACTTGTAGCAGGAGTTTTGGTCGCAACTTTCTTAGAAGTCGTTGCTTGATTTGGTTGTTAAGAGAGAGATGGGAGGTAAAGAGGTTCCATTGGGCGCGTCAATTTGTTCGCATGAGACTTCCAAAGAAACGTGGTTCATGGAGTTGAACTTAAGTTGATGCAGATTTGATACGAATGTGGCTCGATCTCTAGTACTTGATCCTCTGATTCTCTCTCAATTTAATGCGTACGTTTGATGTATGGGAGCAGAGCGCGTGGGTGTCCTTGAAGTTGGAATCTTGGAGTAACCTCAGTCTTCAAGTATGATTTAGCTTCAAGGAGTTAGGGAGTCTTCTGATTGTAGGAGAATTCTCTTTAGGCTCTCTAGAGTGTAGAATTTTTTAACCCCCCAAATGAAGGAGCACTCCTCTATTTATAGAGTTCTCATAAAGGCTTTGTGGGCTTGGGCTTGGGCTTGGTTGGTCCATGGACCTAGCCCCAGGACCTAACTAATCGGATTTGAACCTTATTTGACATTTGGGTCAAATTAAACATATTTTTTTTACTCAATTTGACTTTAATATTTAATTGGACCAAAATAATTAATTTAATCCAATGGTTAAGACGAAAGCACATGACATCATTGGGATTCACTAATTTATGTTTTCAATTTAAATTTCGGACACATGTCAACTTTTAATTAGTCCCAAATTCAATTATTTGTGATTTCTGTCATTAATTTAGTAAATAATGTGACAATTTGTGATTGATTCAAAATTTCTCATTCAACAAACCCAAAAGAAGATTGATACTGAAAGCATGGACCTCGAAGAGTACATTGGACACAATAAAATTGAAAAGTATGAGAAAGATGAGTATAACTGCTGGTGTAGCCACCTAATTATGTCTTGCCTCTTTTAATTAATGTGAATTAACATGTAAATTTGCATATTTTTACATTTTTATTTGCTAATTGAATCTCATTTTCATCCATGTTGTCATTTGTGAAGATTTGTTGATTTTGGGTAGTTTAGTTAAAGTATTTTTTAAAATAAAAGACAAAAAGAGTAAGATTTTAATATGGGATTTGGTTGCCAAAGGCTCCAATCCCTAAGCTTATGCCAAGTTTGGCAAAATTTCAAATTTTAAATAAAATTCATTATAGTGCAATTTTGAGTAAAGGTTTTTAGCTTTTATAAACCATTCTTTCTCACAAAAAACCCTCACCACCGTTTTCATTAACCCTCATTTTTCTCCTTTTTATAAAAAAAAAATAATAATAAAATAAAATACTCTAGTAGCCAAGGCAAGCCACCACACTCATTCCTCTTTTCTTAACAAATGAATCTCTACACAACTCACAAAAAGGATTCCCTCATTTCTGAGCAACTAGAGGAAAAGTCAATAGATCTCATTTACGTTTGTTCATCTAAAAATCATAGCTAGCAATAGCCCCCAATCTCCCTTTTTCTCTTTCACAAAAGAGCGACCACTTCATTAACCCTCATTTTCTCTTAAAAAAAATAAAAAAATAAAAAAAAAATAAAACTCTAGTAGCCAAGAGAAGCCACCACGCACATTCCGTTTCCCTAGCAAAATGAACTCTAGACAACTCACAAAAAAAAAAAAAAAAAAAA
>QLSR01000371.1:92601-111435 GCA_031780015.1 Citrullus colocynthis
CCCCCCCCCCCCCCCCCCCCCCAAAAAAAAAAAATCCGAAAATCTAAGAACACAAAGGCTCTAACTTAGTTGGAGGTTGCATTTGGTAGGGACTTTGTCCCAAGGATCTGTACCTCACACAACAAATGACTTCGTGTTCAGGAGTTCATCATTCATCCTTCTCCTTCTCTCTTAGAGACCTTAACAAATAGAGAGAAAGAAAAAGTATTAGGAAAAATAACTACGATTGTTGCTATTATTTCTTCACTTTGTTTATTTTTATTGTCATGTGATCTGTGTCAATTTTTACATGCATTTACTTTAGATGCTGGTTTTTTTTTATGTTATCTTATCTTATTTATTTATTTATGTTTGTTCATCTTGTTCCTCTTCCATGGTCTTTCTTTATTGTTGGTTTATTAAAAAGAAAAAAAAAAGTGCGTAGTAAAAAGGAGAGGAGCAAAAGAGAAGAAAGAGCCTACCTTGGAGTGGAGAAGAAGAGGCTTTTGTTTATGCCCTAAAAACCTTGTAGGACATGGCTAAAAATTTGACTTGAGGAAGAAAAGAGAGGAAATAGATAGAAATGAGACGTCGAGAAAAAGAGTGAAGAAGAGAGAACAAAAGAAAATAAAATGATAAATGGAAATGAAAAAAAGATAAAATAATAAATAAAATAAATGAAAAAAGTTGATTGATTTTTTTCATTTATGTACATATGTGTAGAGGGTGTGTACTATGTACCCATAATTTCTTTCTTTCTTTCTTTTTTCTTTTTTCTTTTCTTTTTTCATTGTTTTTTTTATTTCTTTTCTGCCATGTGTTGTCACATCAGTGGCAATACTCATTTCCTTTTCTTTTATGTTGTGTTTTCTTTTATTTTATTTATCTTTCTCAATTTAAATTTTATTCCCTCTAAATATATATTTTTTAAGTGATCTTTTTCTTCTCATTTTACTTAATTAGTTTGTTATTTACTTTTATTGGTCAACTTTATTTGATTATTGGATTTTATTTTTATTAATTACTTAATTAGTGTGTGAATAGTGTAGGGGCCAAAGGTGGTATTTGTCTTTTATGAACAATAGGGGTTAAGGTTGATCTTCATTCTATGTCTCATCATCACATAGATGCGAGTGTTAAATGGAATGAGCAATAATGGCATTTTATTAGTCTGTATGGTCATCCAGAGTCTCATCACCGTCATCTGACTTGGAGTTTGATTAAAAGAGTTCGTAATTTGGACAACTCACCGTAGGTTGTGGGAGGAGATCTAAACAAAATTCTTTGGAATGAGGAAAAACATGGTGGCTCAACTCGTGAAGAATAAATTAATAATTTTCGCTCAGCCTTGAATGATTATGCTCTCTCGGATCTTGGTTTTCTGGGTAACATTATATGGTGTAATAGAAGGGATCCGCCCATCAAAGTAAGTTTACATCTTGATCGATATCTTGCAAATGTTGAATTTATGTCATTATTCCTTAATAATAAAGTAAATAATCTTCGGTGCGTGAAGTCTAACTAACGTCCTATTGAGCTCGTTCTTTGTTCTTCAATCCAGCCAGCCAATTGGGGGGACACATGTCTGTCGACCTTTCTATTTCAACGAACAATGGGCGCTCCATGAGGATTGTGAAACAATAGTGAAAAATTCAATGAATTGAGCTAGGTACTATTACAAATCTGATTATAGTTAGGTTAAAGCTAAATATTTGTGCGAAGGATTTGCAAAGATAGGAGAATAAGGTAAATAATAATACTCTATTCAAAAACATCATAAGACTTAGAGCCAAAATTTAGGGTGTTCTTGAACAACCGCCTCCAGTAAATTACAAATTCGTATAGAAATTAGAGAATCAGCTTCACTCTCTTTTGATTGAGGAATAAATTTATTAGAAACAACATTCCAAGGTTTATTCACTTAAAAGGGGTGACCATAATACCAAGTAGTTTCATCTTGAAGCTTCAAAATGAAAGTGTCAAAACAAAATTCAATTGATCTTGAATTCTAAAGGGGAGTGGACAGACAATATGAATGAGATTCAAAATACTTTCATGGCCTATTTTGAGAATATTTTATCCTCTTCCAATCCATTAGGAGAGTCGTTAATGAGGTGCCTGAGGGAATTCGACCAAAAGTGACTTTGGAGATGAATGAGTTTCTTCTACAACCTTTTTCTAAGGAAGATGTTGATCTTGCTCTCAAAAGTTTCATTCAAATAAAGCGTCGGGCCCTAATGGCTTTTCTGCAGGTTTCTACAAGAAATTTTGGTCTGTTATTTTGTTATTCTGAATCGTTCGAGATCTATCATGGAATGAAATAGGATGTATAATGCTCTCGTGTCGAAGGTTAAAAATCGCAAGTCTGTTCTTGATGTTTGCCCAATTAGTCTTTGCAATGTTATTTACAAATTGGTCACTAAGCTTATGACTAACAAATTAAAAGTTGTTACTAGGGAAGTTATCTCTTTAAACTAATCAGCTTTAATTCCAAGTCGTCTCACTAGTAATAACATTATTGTGAGCCATGAGTGTCTATCCTTTTTTAAAAAAAGAAAAAAGGCTAAAGTGGGTTTCGCGACCTTAAAACTTGATATGAGCAAAGCTTATGATAGAGTTGAGTGGTATTTTGATAAGTACTTGAAAAATGCTTTCTATTCTCTCAAATTAAGGAAGTTTATATTAGATCTCACTTGTTTGCTAGTGGTTTTCAGGTTAAAATGAGGAAAACTGGAAGAAAAGACCAAAAGATCAAAACCGAGCAAGAATATGGTGAAAACAAGAAGAAAAACTCAAAGTTGCCACAATTGAGGTGGCGCTGCCATAGTGCTAAAACCTGAGAGCATGGTCTGCGCAAGCGCCGAGGCGCTCTCTTTCCTTAAATGGCAACGTCGCAGCGCCAGTTTCCATATTTGAAAAAAATTTATTTTTGGAAAGTTTTCTTAGGCGAAATACTCTATAAATTTGGGGGTTTCCAGCAGTCCTAATGATCATTTAAAGCACGAAATTAAAGACTGAAAGAGCCATAAGAAAGAGAGAATTGAGTGAGACTTCATAAAAGAGTTTAAAGAGTGAGTTAGTTGCAAGGAAGACGAAAAGAGTTCGAGATAGTCGGGTGCCATTCGAATTTCAACGTGAGAGCCAAAGAGATCGTGACGGTGCTACCTCATTCAAGAGCCTCTTTTCAGTAGAGTTTCCTTTTCTTTGCACTCTTTCTTTGTTTATTTTGCTTAAACATTTTGCTTCAAGCTATGAGTGGCTAAACTCTTTAGTTTTAGGGTTTTGATGAATTGTTTGTGAATTTATGTTGATATTGTAGACTTTCATGGCTTTGTTGGAATGATTATGCTTTTCATTGTTATTGTGTTTAATTTTTGTGGATTGGCCATCTTCACATGTTAGGTTAGATGTATGATTGAGAGATTGTATGTTTAACTTGATCTATAACGATGAATTGTTGTTAATTTATCACGAGAGTAGTTAGGTTGATAATAAAAGTTGCTAAAGACTATTCTTGATGCCATGTAATTTATATTGGTTTCAAGAGATTAGTACTCAATCGAGTTGCATGAGAAATGATTGTTTTTTAGAGAAAATAACTTGGAATTAAGTTTCTAGACTTAGGCATATGAATTACAATAAAATCCATGAAATCTATAATATTGCATGATGAAATAAACAAGGATTCATTACCCTAGAACTCTCTTTGACTCTTATGTTTCTCACTTTATTACTTTCCTTATTTGGTCTCTCTTGATCTTTCTCTCACTCTTGCTCTTTCACTCTCGCTCTCGCTTTCTCTTTCTCTCTCTTGCTCTCGCTCTCTCTTTCAAGAATTTCTTTTTTAAACTACTATTTTTATTAAAAAAAAATTGTTACTACCCTATTTTTGCCATTTCTTAAAAAAAAACGACCGTATTGTTGAAATTAACCCTTATAATTAATACTAATAGAAAGTTCCAATACAAGATTAGTATGTGACACTATCCTATCCATTATAAGATACAAAACTATTGATTAGTAAGTAGTGTACAGTCCACTATCCAGTGGCATTGTTCAATCAATTCCTGATAACAAAATTCATTATCCATACAAAAAACAATACTGAAAATTTCAAAACAAATAAACATAATTCATCCAAATTCAAACACAATTATGCAAAATCTCCCTCTTCCAACTGGTCAACGTCTTTTTCTCCATCCATGACAACTCGAAATCCTATGAAGTATAACATTAGAAATTAAAAAGAAGAATTGAAGACTAAAAATTAGAAGGAAAGAATTAAAAAACTAAACTGAAAACCTTCTTCAAACTTTAGATCTTCTTCAATGTCTTGATTACGAAGGCCAAGATTGATTAGGTCTGAATTTAACCAATTTTGAGTGCATATAAGAGCCTCCACCATTCTTGGAACCAATGAGCAACGACTCGCATTCACCACATGTCCTCCAGTACTAAAAGTTGACTCAGATGCAATAGTAGATACAAGAATGGCCAAAATATTCCTACTCATAGGACTAAAAATCACAAATCTATGCTCATTCTGCTTCCACCAATGAAGAATATCAAAACTACTATTAAAAAGCACCTAAAAAGTTCTTTTCTTGCCTTTGATTTAGGGATATTGTTATTAGATTTAATGTGTTTACTAGTGGTTGTCAGGCGATAATGAAGAAATTAATTGTCTAAAGCAAAAAAAGCCAAACCAAGCAAATATCAAGCAAAAACCGGATGAAAAAGTGACAAAATCCTAGAAAATAGGGCAGTGCAGCCGAGAGCGTCTCTACGCTACCTCGCTGCACTCTATACCCTACTTTCCTTAATTGAAAAGTCTTTATTTTTGGAAAGGATTTTGGGTAGCCACTTCTATATATTAAGGGGTTCTCAGCAACCCTAGACATCAAGAAAATACACAAAAGAGTCCCCACAAGGAGGCACACGAAATTAGATAGAAAATAGGGCCCAAAAGGTGTGAGTTTGCTATCATCAAGTGGAGATCGAAGGAGTGCAACGTCAGGAAGCAATTCAAGAGCTCTTCTTCCTAAGTTTCTCTTTCCCTTTTACTTTTATGTTTGAGAACTCATATCAAATATGTATTTGATGGCTATGTATGGCTAAACTCATTGTTTTAGGGTGTCGGATGATTTAATTATAGATTTATGTCAATGACTTAGTACTTTCCATGGATGTTATTGAATAATATGTTTTTCAATGCTATTGTGTTTATTATTTATTGATTGATCATCAATAACTCTTAGGTTAGATGTATGATTGAGTGATTGTATGTTTAATTGGATCTATGGCATTAAATATCTAACTAATCTTTCATAAAAATAGCTAGGTTATTAGAGAAAGTTGATCATGACTAATCTTAATATTATGCTTCTTAACTTTGTTTCAAGAAATTAGTAATTAATTAAATTGCATAAGAAATGGTTGTTTTTTAGAGAAAGTAATCTGAATATTAGTTTCTAGACTTAAACATATTGTTTGCATATAATTCTATGAAAACCTAAAGCATGACTTAATGAAGTAATTAGTGACATCAACACCCTAGAACACTCTTATCCCTTGAAGTTTCACTTATTTTTGTTTTCTTGTAATCTTGTTTTCAAAATCCAAACTCGAGATCCATCCTTAGATAAAATCAAATCAATTCTTGAATAGCTAAGTCAATATATCCAATTCAGTCCCCAGTGGATACGATACTCGAACTTAAACCGTTTTATTTTATAACTTGACTCATTCACTTGCGCAATAACGCATCAAATTTATGTATCAAGTTTTTGGTGTCGGGGATTGAAGTAACAATATTTTCACTTAATATTTAAAAGTTGATAGATCTTAATCTAAGGTGTATTTTACTTTATTTTTCTTTTTTTCTAAAATTGGTTGGTCCATGGACAATTCTAATCTTCTTCTTTTTTATCCTGAGTTTGATAGGACTTATTGGAGGAATCTAAGAGCTCAAACAAATCCAACCAGTGAGATGATGGAAGAAGTAGCACCAAAGGAAATTCGGGACTATTTCCAACCAAGCCTCCCGATGAACCAATCGGAATAGCAAACGTGCCCATAAATGTCAACAACTTCTAATTCAAATTGGGGTTGATCCAAATGGCATGAGAGCTTTCATTTAGAGGACGTTCCACCAAGGACCCTCACAAGCACCTTCGATCTTTCCTAGAGATATGCGGGATGATGATGGTATATTGGCTCTAGCCTGTATTACTACGTGGGCTATTTGGAATGATAGGAATAAGATCGCTCACTCGAGTATCCTTCCTTCTATTGAGATCTGTTGTGAACAGATTTTGGATTATGCAAGTGGGGTGTGCTATAAGACTTTTGAGGCTAATAAAGTTACTCATGGGTTGATTAATAAGGTTGATGCTCTCTTTGGTGAGGTTTCTATTATCCATGTTGATGCTGCTTGCTCGTCTAATTTGGTGAGTTATGGAGTTAGGGGGATTGTTGGTTCTTCCTTTGGTTGCAGTCTTGCCTCTTTAAGTGGGTTTTATGATGCCTTTTTTATGCATTTTGGGAGTTGAGGCATCGACTATTTTTAAAGGTCTTCGGTTGGTGAACAGAATGGGTATTACTCAGATTCTGGTTTTATCTGATTCGTTCACTATTATTCAAATTCTTAAGGGGATTTCGAGCCCCCTTTTGAAAGTGGTAAACTAGGTAGCAGCCTTAAAAGTCTCTTACCTTTGTTTCGTTTGGTGTCTTTTCAGTATATTCCGAGAGATCATAATTTATTTGCTCATTCGTTGGTGTGTGATAGCATTGGTGGTTTGAGTTTGCTTCAACTAAACGACTTTCCATCTGTTTCAGAATCTCTTTATTCTTCTCATTTTGCTTTTCTATTGGATAATGTGATTGTGTAATTTTTTTATTGTTTTGTTTGTCCTAAATTTTTTTTTTTTTTTAAAAAAAACTTTGCTTTTTAGTTATTACTTTATTTTGTAAAGCATTCTTCTCCTAAATTCATTATCAAATAGACATTTTTCTTGTTGATTATATCTTGCAATTGAGCTAATTTCTTTTATTCATACTTGAAAAAAAAAACCTATGCGACGATGGAATCTAGAAATATTTGGGATATTTGGGAGTTTGATTTTCTAGATTTTTTAGGTGAGTGGTCATAGTCTGAGATTTGAACCGAAGATGAAATAAATTTAATTAAAATATTTTTTTAAAAGAAAAATCTTTTATTAAAAGGTTATCCTATGATGGACTTGAGAAATTGTAATATTTTCTCAACTTCTTGAGGTGAAGGATTTTTCATAAATTCTAATACAGTCAAATTGGTCGATGATTTATCCACTTATTTTATGAGATCATGACTCCAAATATTTGAGAAATGATAAGTAAAATAAGACATTATTTTAAATGTTTTTTAAAGAATAATTTAATTCAAGATTTGAAATTTGGCCACCATTTTCTAAACGAGTGCTATAGGGTGCTAACACCTTCCCCATACACAAATGATTCCTGAACTCAACTTTAGTTTTCGTAGACCATTTTTGTTTTTTAATTAAAAATTGTTTATTTTACTTCGATGTCCAATCACATCGTAAAAAAGATTGGTGGTGACTCCTTTTATTTTTGTTATTTTAATCCTTTTCCAGGACGTCGGCCGCTCTGCATCATCTGGGGCACATGTCAACAATAGGTATTATATATTAAATTATATTGTTGATCATTTTTATAACTATTATGATACTACTTTCACGTCTACCAAGAAAATACAAAAAACCTTGCAGAATAAATACAATACTGAAGAAGCAGGCGGGAAAAAGTATGCTGCAAGTTGCTTCTTTTGCTTTCAAATGGTGGATGGAAAATTTGTGGTAGAGCAAGCACAAGACTATCAGATGATAGTGGCTGAAGTAGCATTTGAAGGAATTAAGATCGGAGACAATCTTATTGTTGTTGGCATATAATTGATAAACTTCCACCATCATGAAGAGAATTTTAGAAAAATATGCGTCATAAGCAAAAGGAAATCTCTCTAGAAGTATTAATGGTCAGATTCCTAAAAATAGTCATTTAAAGCCAAAGAAGAATTATATGAAAAAGAAGAATAAATCTCACTTTTCTAATAATAAGTGATATCCAAACCAAGTGAATGACAACCAAGCACATCCTTAACACTCCAAATCATTTTAATTCGATTGTGGCAAAAGTGGGCACATTGCTCGAATTTGCAAATTTTGGAAACGAGAACTTGTGCCACAGGCTAATGTTACCAAAAAGTCATTTGTGGCTACGATAACCATTATATATATGGTTTGAAGTGTTGAAGGATCGTGGGTTGATTCTAGAGCCAATAGACATGTTTGTTTATGATAAAAATTCGTTTAAAATTTGTACTCCTTTTGAGGAGCCTAAAATAATAATGCTTGTTGATTCTTATACCATGCAAATTTTTAGGAACTGGTGAGGTTGAATTAAAATTCACCTTCGGAAGGATTCTACTTTTGAAAGATGTACTTTACACACCCTCCATGAGGAAGAGTTTAATGTCAAGCAGCTTCTTAATAAAGCTGGCTTTAAACAAACTATGGAATCTGATCCATATGTGATAACAAAAAAAAAAAAGGAATTTTCATTGGAAAAGGTTATGCTTGTGATGAAATGTTCCAATTGAACATTGAAAATATCAATAAAGCATCTACCAATTTGGTTTATATGCTCTCTACTTTAAATTTTTGGCATGCTCGATTATGTCATACAAATGGTAAATATGTGAGGATAATGAGTAACCTTGGATTAATTCCTAGCTTGAAAAATAATTTTGAGAAATGTGAAATATGCAGCAAAGCTAAGATTACAAAAGGACCTCATAAAAGTGTTGAGAGAAATACCGAATTATGAGAATTAATGCATACTGATTTGTGTGAATTTGAAGGAATTGTAACTGAAGGAGGAAATAGATATTTATCACTTTTATCGATGATTTTTTCAAAATATACTCATGTTTATTTATTGAAAAATAAAAGTGATGCTGTTAAGAATTTTAAAAAATTTCTCCTCGAAGTTGAAAATCAATTCGGTAGGAAAATTAAAAGAATTAGAAGTGATAGAGACCGAGAATATAAATCATTTGAATTCAATTCATATGTTGAATCATTGAGAATAATTCATAAGACTACTCCCCTATATTCACCTGCTTCTAATGGAGTAGCAGAGAGTAAAAATAGAACCTTAATTAGTTTGACTAATGCCATGCTACTAGAATGAGGTGCATCTTTTAATCTTTGGGGTGAAGTAGTTTTAACGGCTTGTCATGCGTTCAATGGAGTGCCACATAAAAAGACAAAAATTAGACATTTTCAATTATGGATAGGATATAAGTAATTTTCAATTATGGATGGGATATAAGCCAAATTTGGGATATCGAAGAGTTTGAAAACCTATCTTGAGTAGTTGTCAGACATTCCAATTTATTCCAACATGACTTATTCTTTAAATTAAAAATTATAAAATGTATTCCAGACACACCTTGAGTTAAGGTCAAAATTTATTTTCTCCTGAACTTTAGTTGATTAAAACATCTTATCCGATAGCTACATTAAGACTTTTTAGGTTTTTTTTTTTTTTTTTTAATTTTTTTTAACAACTGGATACATTAAGATTGACACATCATAACAACCTTTGTTACGTGAATTGAATTATATTAAAAACATCGTTTTAGTCTTTATGTTTTAGAGTTTCTTCGATTTTAGTTCTCGTACTTTCAAATGTCTAATTTTAATTTAATCCCAGTTCATTATTAATTTTTTCCAAAATATTTTATTCTCTATTAATATTTTTAGTATAAATTTTGGAAACATATTCTCATATTACTTTTTCATCTAAATTATTATTATTAAACAAAGTTTGATTTAAATTAACTTCCAAGACATAATTTAATATTTATTGAAAGTAAAAAAAACTAAAATTCAACATTAAGAAGTAAGAAGCACTGTAGAATAAAATCGAACAGAGTTGAATTATGTAATGATATTTTAATTGAATTACTACTTAAAATCTAGAGAGGGGAATGCCCGACCCGATCCGATGCCATTCGGATCCCTCCACCAAGTGGCGAGAATCTCAACGATGTAATGATATTTTAATTGAATTACTACTTAAAATCTAGAGAGGGGAATGCCCGACCCGATCCGATGCCATTCGGATCCCTCCACCAAGTGGCGAGAATCTCAACGATGTAATGATATTTTAATTGAATTACTACTTAAAATCTAGAGAGGGGAATGCCCGACCCGATCCGATGCCATTCGGATCCCTCCACCAAGTGGCGAGAATCTCAACGCTGGGCCTTCACGAAGGTCTGATCGCATTCAATTTCCTTCTCTTTGATCGGCAAAACTAAAGTTTTCAATCGGAAAACGATTCAATTTCTCTTCCCGAAGATGTCTTCTGGGTTGAGTTCACTATCATCCAGTGATGAACTCGACAATTTCAACCCTAGAACATCACCCACTACGCCACCTAAACCTCTCGAAGAAGAATTGGCGTCTCTAGCATTGACCTTACCACATCCCCACCTGCTCTCGGACCAAGAGGATGCAAATGGCGTCTCAGATGGATCCGAGGCCGATAGCAATGGGTTAGGAATTCAACAGAGTGACGAGGAAATGAGGGTCGGCGAAGTTTGTGAAGAAAATGTTGTGGGGAATTCGGCTTCGATGGTTCAGGAACCGACGGGGGGTTCTGATGGTGCTGGGGTTGTATGGGGGAGGACCAATTCGGAGATTGAGGTGGATAGACCAGCCAGTCCTAGCAGCAGTGGGTATGCAGGTGAAAGGGGAAGCAGCAGTGCCAGTAGCGGCAGGTCGGAGATGGATGGAGTTGCTGAGGATGAGATACAGGAACTGAGAGATGATGACGCTTCTATTGGTGAGAACTCGAATTCTGTACCCTCGTGGGTTCCTGGAAAGCGGCATGGTGATGAGGTACTGTAATTTGGCAACTCGTTGACGACTGTTTGATTGGAGAATTTTGAATTCCATGCCTCTCATTGTCTTTAGAGTAGATCATGAATGAATATTTTGATATTTGTGATTTGCTTGGTAACTGTTTCCACGATATGTTTGGTTAGAAGGTACATTGTCTCTGATTCCCGTGAGGAGGAGGGGGGGCTGGGTTTAAGGAAATTTGAGGCTTAGAAATTTGGCTCTTCTAGCTACATGGCTATGGTGGTTCCCTCTAGAATCGAATACTTTCTGGTGCCAGGTTATAGTGAGAAAATGTGGGTGATATTATATTGGGTGGGTCTTGGCTTGTGTGGTTAAAGGCACCTTGACGAACTTGCTGAAAGAAATCACTTTGGGTCACCCTTGTTTTTCCGAGTGCGGGAAATTTCTATCGAGGATGGGCCACTAGTTCAATTTCTGGTAGACTGTTATTTAGATGGTAGTCCCCTATGTTCTCTTTTCCCATGTATTTTTCATCTCTCTTTTGTGAAGTGCACTTTTGTAGCCTCTTTTCTTTCTTTATACGGAGATTTCACTTAGTACAACCTTGATCTTAGGAGACCATTCTTTGAATGGGAAAGTTTTGATGTATCTTCTTTGCTTTCTCTTCTTCATGGGTTATGCCATTGCAAGTGTTTTTCTAAAGCCTGAGGTGTAGTAAGGCGCAATGGCCAAAAGGTGCACAACCTTGAACTTAGGAGGGGAAACCACCCCCTATTTTACTCGTGTAAATACACGATATAAACCTTTCATGGGAAGAAATGAGGCTTAGCTAAGAATATATAAAAGATAAACAAGGTTCTAATATTAGTCTGTCAACACAAAGTCAAGTCAATATGTCACAAAAAACATGAAACACTACAACAACAATCACAAATAAAAATTTAAAGTCCTAAAGATCAAACTCACCATCACTAAATTATTCCTCATCTATGAAGCACAAACACTCCATTTTAGGGGGAATGTTGTGTCAGATATGGTCAAGTTTGGACACACTTAAGACACTTGTTGGATTCAGACACGTTCAGACATGCTTCAAACATGTCTTCGACACACATTTCTATGTCCTATTTTTCTTTATTTATTTTTAATTTCAGACACGTGGGACACAGTTGGGACACTTTGTGGACACACATGGAAAATCTTTTTAAGGATAAAATGGTCCATCCTTTTATGATGGACCCAAATTTAAAGCCGAAATCAATTATATGTTAAACTAAGATTAAGCAAACAGAAACATAAAAAGCTGAACTTAGTAATCCAAACGTTTGTTCTCCTACAATTTATGCATTTTTTTAGTTGAATGCATTTAGTATGTTATGCTAAATTTATATTTATCTTACAAAATAGTATAAGAAAGAGTGTATCCCCAACATGTCTGTGTCCTAGTTTTTTGTTTTTGAAATTGGTGTATTGTAGTGTCATGTCATATCCATGTCCATGTTTGTGCTTCTTAGGACCTCATCTTCATTCTTTCCATCATTGGACTTATAGCCATCTGTATCCTTTTCTTCCGTCTTAGAGTCAACCCCACCTTCCTCTATGTCACACTCAATTAGGTTTCTTCATTAATCATCTAGGAATGACCAAATTCTCCTCCCATAACGGTTATCCTGGTCTAGGAAATATTTAGGTAAAGATCCTTGTGGAATAATATTGGGGAAATCCTCATTCTCTTGTACTGAGGTTTTACTATCGTCCTAAGAAGTTCTTCAGTGTTGTATTTTGTGGACGATAGGTAAATTGCTTAGTTTTCACTTCTTTTATTATTATTATTATTATATATATTTTTTTTGTTGACTTACACATGCTATGGTTTCACTCATTTGGATGTGTTCACTTTTAGACTCTAGATAACTACTCATTTGAGCGTAACTTGATGCACTTGAATTTCAAGTCATTACGAGTTTGCTAGCATATGTTGACTTTACAGTATGTGGCATAGAGCAATGTTTGTTTATAGTTGAGCGCAGTCATCATTAGTTATAATGAAAATACAGGCTTTGAAAGTATAGCTCCTTTGAGTATATTGTTTTAATTGCCAAGAAAAACTGCTCATCACTTTTGCTTCATTGTGGTGACTGACTTAACAAACATTGATCATTATCGCTACACCTTCCCTGATGAGTTATTTCTTAAAGTTCAGGATGATGCTTCCATATCGTGGAGAAAAAGGAAGAAGCATTTCTTTATTCTTAGCCATTCTGGAAAGCCTATTTATTCCAGGTTTGTTCTTGTATAATAATCAGGTTTACCTGTTTAAACTTTAAAGCGCTATAATTTTCAACCTTCTACTAGGAGTTTATTTAAATGTAACTAATGATTGCAGGTATGGAGACGAGCACAAACTAGCAGGATTTTCGGCCAGCTTGCAGGCAATCATTTCCTTTGTTGAGGATGGGTAAGTTGCTGGACTTCGCTATGTTATCAACGAGTTTTACAATTTTTAAGCATTATGATATTCAAAATCTCAGGTAACGTTTCCTGAATCAATGCTCCACATTTCTGACTAATTAGTTGCCTTTTCAGGGGTGATCGTGTCAAATGGGTTAAAGCTGGAAAACACCAGGTCTATTTTCTTTTTCTTTAGGAGTCAGAATGGTTCTTTGCGATGTCCGTTCTTGATGTTCACTTCATTAAGGCACAAGGGAATGAACTGATAGAGTAGGACCCAACTTTAAAAATGAGAATAATTCTGAAATGTTATTCCTTGTGGATACTAGTGTAGAAACTGGAAATTGGAGGAACAGATCCTGTTTGTTTATTTGTTTGTTTTGTTTTTTTTCCCTGCTTTCAACTTTCATATTTTGCTTCTGTTATATTAAACTATGATTATTATTTCCCCATCTTCAGGTTGTCTTTCTTGTGAAGGGTCCAATTTACTTGGTTTGCATCAGCTGCACAGAGGAGCCTTATGAATCATTAAGAGGCCAGTTGGAACTTATTTATGGTCAGGTAACCTTGGTTCTGCTTGTAATCCATCGAAATATTTCTTCTTTTCTTTTGTCTCTAGCTTTTGACATCAATGCTGCTTGTTTGTGCAATCGAGTGATCGTCTTTCTTATTGTATGCTTAAATTTTTATGAATGAAATATTTGTTGACATCATGGTTCCATCACATATTTGATATATTGTAATACGTGTATGCAGATGATACTTATTCTAACAAAGTCTGTAAATAGATGTTTTGAGAGAAATCCCAAGTTTGATATGACTTCTCTTCTTGGAGGAACAGATGTTGTCTTCTCGTCTCTCATCCATTCATTCGGTTGGTTAGTTTCAGCACTCTTGACCTACCTATATGTTTTTCTGGATGGGAAACACCAGCCTGTTCTCTTTCTCTGTGTAAACTGCTTGTGCTCTTTCTTGAACTGTTATTCTGCTTATGCTGAAATATGGCTCCATCCAGACAACTCCAGTGTTATAAGACATCTATTGACTAAGATTTTGGAAAATATTGGACATGGTTTCACATTTTTGTTAACTCAATATTGCAGTTTCTACGCCAATAGCAGTGTATAAGGATTTTAAGAGCATCTATCTCTGGATTGTTCTTTTCTACTACACATAACCTAGCAACTTTCCCCCCTTTTTAGTTTTTATTTTAATTCAGTCTATATATTAATTTTTTTCTCTCTCCACATAAAATGTATGTACAACTTTTCTTATCATGGAGTATGGGTGGTTGTACTTTTTGATATCATGTTTCAGTGAGGGATATTGGAATTTCATTTTGGAATCTATGATTTTTTTTCCCTTAGTTCTAATTGATTGGTCCAACTTCAGGAACCCTGCTACTTTTCTTCATGCATACACATGTCTTCCTCTTGCTTATGGTACAAGACAAGCTGCAGGTGCAATATTACAAGATGTTGCTGATTCAGGCATTCTTTTTGCAATCTTAATGTGCAAACATAAGGTGAACTTTCATCTTCTTGGCCTCCTTCCTGTCCCTTGGTTCCATGTATCATGTTCTCCGTAGAATAATTGGAACTAGATTGCAGGTTATCAGTCTTGTTGGTGCTCAAAAAGCTTCTCTTCATCCTGATGATATGGTACTACTTGCCAACTTTGTGATGTCGTCAGAGTCCTTTAGGTACGTTCCAAATTTAGGTTATATTATTCTGCTTCAATTAGAACAACCAAATTTTGCATCCAACATATGCTCAATAAATTAACTCCGGTACAAGTGTGGTAAGTCTACTGTTTTTCTTATTTCTGGAAAAATGTACAGTCAGGGTGGTGTCACAGTTTTAAAAAAATTCATCTGTAACTAGCTCTTATCCACGATCCTTCAGGATAATTGGTGTTTTTGTATTTTGCTTCTGTTTCTGGAGGAGGAGCGGCTCTTAGGATGTCCTTATTTTCTCTTCGTTCAATACATCATTTCAGGTTTCTTATAAAAAAGTTAAAAAAATACCTAGTGTCTTTATGGACTCTTAGCACATGGATTTTTTTTTTTTTTTTTTTTCAAATCCTCCACAATTGGGTGGCCTTGATGCATTAGTTCTTTTGGGGGAGGTGCTTCTTGCCTCTCTGCCTCTTGGCTGTTCTTTTCGTAACATGGTCCTGTTTCTTATACAAACAAAGTTGTAATAGTAATGTTCTGTCCTTACTTTGTTGCCTTTGGATACCTTTGCTACTCCATGTGAGAGATTGTAAAATGTTTCTTACATGCATGCATGCTTTACATGCTTATATGTTATATCTATGTATGTGAATACACACGCAGATATTCACATAATAGTTTAATCTCGATTGTAGTTTCCTGTTTTCTTATAGAAGATCTAAACTATTTTCATTACTATGTGGTATTCATTTGATTTAAGAGGCAATGTTGATGTCTTCTTGAAATTCCACACAGGTTTCTTCACCATCTTCTTTGTCTGTTTTTTGTTTTACATTTCATTCCCCGTTTTGTCCAGAGTCACTCTTTTTACAATTGCACATTAGGTTCTTTTGATATGTATATGTCATTGACTAAATGAACGGTGGGTGCTTTAGATATCTTCGATTTGGTTGATGTGAATCATCTTTGACATGTCTTATCCATAAACAAGTGGTTGCTTTTTCATTTCATCTTTTCCCCCTTTTAATGCAGGATGTCTGAGTCTTTCTCTCCAATATGCCTTCCAAGATACAATCCTATGGCGTTTTTGTATGCATATGTTCATTATTTCGATGTGAGTGAGACTGATACTTCAAATTTTATTGAGTAAAATATGCTTTTTGGTCTAGGATTTAAACTTAGTTTCTATGTGGTCCCTGAGTTTTCAGGGCTAACACTCTTGTTCCTTGAGATCTGAATTTAGTTTCTATTTGGTCATTGAGGTTTCAAAATTGACACATTTGGTTCCTGCAATTTAGTTTTGAATTTATAATTTTTCCTTGAAGTTTAGCCAAAATGAGCATATTAGGGAGGGAAATATGTTGTCATGAAAGCTTTATGGTGCTAGTGTGGGGGTATTTTGTAATTGTGTTGTAGTTATGATAAAGGAAACTACCTCAATTATGTTTGAGAACTAGACAGTAAATGGGAATCTCTTCAATCACTTCTGTGGATAAGAAGCAGTTTCTGGCTGTAGTGAGTCTGAGGTAGGGAGAGAGGAACTCTCAACTTCTCTTAGGCTTGTTGAAACTTTGTGAATGAAGTGGACTCCATACTCGATACCTAATTAATGTAAGATAGGTAGGTTCATCAAAAAGGGCTGATTGAACTGTACCAAAGACCTCTGAAATGTCTTCGAGGACAATAAGTCAATTCTGTTTTGTTTCAACTTAGTATCAGAGATTTTAATTGCAATACCCCTACTATGTTTTTTTTCACCCATCAATTCTTTTCCGGGAATACTGCTGTCATTAGGAAGAATGCCAGCATTGTGTTGTTCTTCACCGATCGAGCTTTGTAATTCAATTAGGTTTTCTAGTGGGTATAAGTAATTGCGATGTTCTATTATTATCCTCACTGCATATTGGCTGAATAAATGTCTTGTGGCAGGTTAACACTTACTTGATGCTCCTTACAACTAATTCAGATTCCTTCTATCACTTAAAGGAATGCAGGTGAAATAGACGTCATATATCAGTACTATTAGAGTGTCTTTGGCTGTCAACTACGGCAAAAATGGAACATGTTTTTACCAACCATAATGTTTTTGTTTTCTTTACACCATGGATGTCCTGTCCTGTCACCTACCTGACATGCTTTTAAAAATTCAGGTTGGCTACATAAATTGCTATATCGATCAAGCAAAATTTTTTCTAACCCTCTTTATCATCTATTTTTAGTTAGGATAATGCACGGTATAAAATATCATGATTAAAATGCTTATCGAAGCAACATAGACTGACATTGAAAATTTTGTTTAGAGTTAGGTCAACAACAACCTCATTCTGCCTTTATGATTATTTTAAACCTCAAACCAACTATATACTGCAATGTTTCTTATTATTCAAAGACATTTGTGGGTGGTTACTCAATAATTGATCGGTGATACATTTTTCCTTCTTTGCATGTTCTAAAAAATGGTCGACATCAAAGGATTCGTATTGAAACCGTCCTTTTGAAGTCAAATGTTCTTAGTGAAGTTCAGAGATCCATGTTAGATGGTGGGATGCATGTTGAAGATGTGCCTGTTGATTCTTTACCTCGTTATAGAACTATATCTCCTCATTTGGGCCAACAAAGAGCTCCGTCAGAATTTCCTGAAAGATTCAAGGAATCTTATGCTGGGATGGGTGGTCCTGGTGGCCTGTGGCATTTCATTTACCGCAGTATATATCTGGATCAGTATGTATCTTCTGAATTTTCATCTCCAGTTAGCAGCCGTCAACAACAGAAGAGGTATTTGTGGCAAATTTCTAATCCCAAACAGTAACGCTTAGATAATTTTTTAAGCCTTCTTATTAATCACGTTTTTTTTAGATAAATTTTATTTCTTTACATATTTGTTTTGATTGCTTTATTGTTGCAGATTGTACAGAGCATACCAAAATATTTATGCTTCTATGCATGATAAAGAAATTGGCCCTCACAAAACCCAGTTTAGAAGAGATGAAAACTATGGTACGTTTTTTGTTTTCCTTTGACATTTCCAATTGGATTAATACAATACTTTATTTTCACATAATTATTCTGCACTTGCACTCTTGATGGTAAGGTTTTTTCTCTGTTTATTATTATTATTATTATTATTTTTCTTTAAAATTCATAACTTTATTGGTTATGTCTGTTCTTTATTCATTGTATTTCTTTACATGAGAATCAGACGTTTTCCTTTGACTTTAGTTTGTCTCTTATATTTTTTGTTTCGATAATTCATCACGATCAATTTCGGTTCCATTACATCGAATTTATCCCTCTGGACTCTGTCTATCATGTACTTACCAATCCATTGTCATGATAAAGAGTTTGGTCTTTATTGGAGTTTTAGCCTTCCAGAGCCTTAATCAAAGTATGCTCCAAGGCTAGCATCTTATTGGTGTGGCATAAACATCTGAACAAATATTTATATAATAAGAACCTACACCTTCTAATTTGCAGAATCTTGTATCAGGGGTATGCTTAGGTTTAAATTATGCAAGATTGGAAAGAGTAGATATGTGAACATAATGACATTTAAGTTTCAACGATGGTTTTTTGTTGGCAGTTCTGCTCTGCTGGGTCACGCAAGATTTTGAGCTTTATGCAGCATTTGATCCATTGGCTGATAAGGTATTTCTTTTTGTCGATTTATGAGTATTCCTGGTTGGCTGAAAAAAATATCTATATAAAGGCATGGTGACCATGTTCTTGCTTGTTGTTCTTCCATGAATGTAGATATGGTGAATTTTAATTTAACTTTTTTTTTTTTTTTTTTTTTTTTTT
>QLSR01000371.1:112060-150647 GCA_031780015.1 Citrullus colocynthis
AAAAAAAAAAAAAAAAAAAGCATTAAAGATGGATAATTCAAGGATCTCTTTTGGGGACTTGGAGCAATTGTTGAAGACCTGATCGTGGAAGAAAATATGGTTCAAGGTTTCAGTGTTGTCTTGGCAGAGGCAACACCATGTGGGAGAGAGATTAATCCATGGGCAATGAACTTGTAGCCAGTCCATAGTATTAAGGCAAGAATCCCGAATTTCCCACATAAGGAATTTAATCCTTTTGGGGCAGGGCAACTTCCATATATAACAATAAACATCAGTGTCGGTGGAAACTTGTGGAGATTTAGACTTTTAGTGGACAAATGACCATTAACCTAATTTCCAAAACCATGAATCTGGCTGGTTTGTTTGTTGCAAACCTGGTATGTGAGACCAAGGACTTCTGCTAGATGTATGCCAAGGTTCTGTAGGTGTGTAATCATAGTGACATGATCCAAATTTGTTTTTGATAAAAATCCTCCAAATTGATTCTTTCTCGAATCTGAATCGCCAAATCCATTTTGCAAGGAGGGATTTATTCTGAAGCTTGACATCAGAAATGCCAAAACCTCCATCTTTCATAGGGTTCTTGACGATTTCCCATCTCAAAAGATGGGAAGATTGGCTGTTGCAATTTCCACTCCGTGTCTCCAAAGCGCTTTCCAATGTAATCTGCAACCTTGGTTGGCATTTCAAAGAGAGATAGATGGTACATGGGTAGGTTCGTAAGAGTGGCCTTTAAGAGAGTTAATCTACCTCCTTTAGGAAGAAGATTGTGTTGCCATGATTGAAGCCTTTTGTCAATTTTGTCCATAATCAGCTGCCAAAAGGAGAAAGTAGATTGCTTGCCATAGAGGGGAAGCCCCAAATATTCAAATGGCCATGATCCCACTTTGCAATTAAATCTCCTAGCAATGCCCTCCACCGGCTGGTTGTCACAATTTACTTCCCAAAAATTCAGATTTTCGGTGGTTAATGTTGAGCCCTGAAGCTTCCTCAAAGAAAGTCACCAAGCCAAGGAGATTTTGATTAGTGTCTCTCTGTTAGATGAAAAGAGGATGGTGTCATCAGCGAATAAGAGATGGTTAATCTGAAGAGCCCAATCCTATGGGGAAGATCCTTTAACGAAACCTGTACTGGCCGCTGATGTTAGTATCCTACTAAGAAATCCATAACAATAATAAAGGGTAATATTGGATCCACTTGTCGTAGGCCCCTAATGCTTTAAATTTGCCTTGAGGTTTGCCATTTATGATGATTGAGAAGTTTATGGAAGAGATGCAACCTCTAATCCATTTTCTCCATATGCAACCAAAGCCCTTGATCTTCAATAGTTCATTAAGGTAATTCCAATCCACTTTGTCAAATGCTTTCTCCACTCTAACTTGATGACCACTCCTTCTCTTTCTTTCTGTGCCTATCCTTGATGATCTCATTAGCAATAAGCGATGCATCTAATATTTGACTTCCTTCCGCGGATTGGAAACCCATAATGGGTAGAAGGAAGAATCTTTTTGAGATGGGTTGAGAGGACACGAGCAATGATCTTGTATAAACCCATGGTTAGGCTAACTGGTCGATAGTCTCCAACTTTTCGAGCATCAATCTTCTTTGGGATGAGGCAAATGTAAGTTTCATTGACATTTTGATTGATGGTTCCGTTCTGAAAAAAAATCATGGAATGCACTAAGTAAGTTATCTTTAAGTATGTTCTAGGACTTTTTAAAGAATTTAGCTACATATCCATTGGGTCCAGGGGATTTGTTCGTACCCGAAGCCTTCACCGCCGCCCATATTTCATTAATGGTGAAAGGTTCCTCAATGGAACAACGTTATTCGCTATCGATAGGATCCCATGAAATGGGATGTGGTAGGGATCTTGTGCCATGCTTTTGAGTAAAGAGAGATTTGTAAAAAGAGATAAATTCGTTGTCAATCTCTAAATCGTTTGTCAAGCTATATTGAAAGATAGTTCAGAAGACCTTATGAGCTATGAAGCACAGACAGGGATATGGATATGATAGGATTAAATATACGTCAATTTCTAAAATGTGAAAACCTATGATACGGATACGTTAAGGATACATTTTTTTGTTTGAAAAACTAGGATATATGTAAATTTAACATAAAAATACTAAGTGTGATCCACTAAAAAAAAGCATAAACTATCAAGTTAATGACAATAGTACAAAATATGATACAAACACTGAAATACAATACAAAAAGCAACATCGGAGACATTGAAATACAATGATCAATAGAATACAATAGAAAAGGTTGGTGGCGCATTACACTCAGATCGATTAGAGAAGAAGAAGATTAGAGGGAGAAGTACGAAGATAAACGAAGAACTTCTTCGTTGAATTGTTAAAGATGTTCAAGTGGGTTATATTTTGTGCGACTTTGGGGTGACTTAGGTGTGAAGGTGAAGATTAGATGATTCTAGGGTTTGGTATTTTTTACTTTGTTTTATCTTTTCTTTTAGTTTTGGGTTGGGCAGTTGGTTTTTTAAACAGGTTGCTTTGTGTTGGGTTGGGAAATATTAGATAAGCTACTTTTCATTTTTTTTTTTTCTTCAATGGAAAAGGTCCAATGTGTACCCTCCATGTATTTGAAAGGGAACGTGCATATTCAATATATATATATATATATATATATATATATCTTTTTAAAACAAACAAATATGCCAAATCGCGTACAGATACGTATTTAGGAAGTATCTGGGAGTATCGGTATCTGATACGTATCCGATACCAATTCTTTGCCTCTTATATGTTCATCTTAGCTTATGGGTTATTTGGAGGTTTCTGTTACATGTATCTAGTTGGCTTTTCTGCTTATAGAGATCCCAATTTGAGTGGTCTCTTTTGCAGATCCACCTTTTTGAGTTTTCTTGTCGTCAATTCTGATTTCATTCTCTCCTATGAGAAGAAATAAAAAGAAAAGCAAACTTCTTGATTGTTTGCTCATATTTGATACAAGGTTTTCTCAGTGATATCCATGTTCAATATTAGAGATTTGGGTAAGTAGAGGATATTGTTATCATCTTTATTGTTTCTTTTGCATACTTTGTGATGGCAGCACCTAGTCTTACTTTACTGACATTTGCACCTACTCTCTTATTTATTTTGACAAGAAACAAAACAATGATAACAAAACTTTTCATGGAAGAAATTAAAATACTAATTCTCAAAAATGAAAAGATACAAATTCTGTAAGGGAGTAAAAGAAATACAATTACAATGGAAATAAAAGGCAAGCTTATATCTTGTAAAGAACAATCAACTAAAGACTTGGGAAGAGAACACTGGAGGGATTTAATCTCATGGACTCAAAAGATTTATTCATTGAAGATGCTTTCAAGATTCTCTCCCTTCCCAACTGTGATTCCGATTACAGAGATTTCAGTGCACTAATTCGTATGAATTTATGCTTCTTGACTTCAAAAACTGCATTAATCCATAATAAGTTTGGTTTTGGTGCCAATGAAAGCCCGACCAGTAATTGAAGAATGTTATCCTTGGAAACAATGGAAAACACCCAGTGCATCCACACTCTTATTAGTGCTACTCTGATTCAGACCCTACTTGTATTGGGATGATAGTGATCTGTAGAGGTTTTTCTGAATCCTCCTTTATAATAAAGAAAATTTGGCAGGCTGGTTGTTTGTGCTTGAGATGGACTTTTCAGGATAGACGTAAAAATAAAAGAGTTTGGAGCCTCTCCCTTTTCCTCCTTTTTTTTTTTTTTTTTTTCCTCTCTCTTTTTAATTTTTTATACTGTTGGCTGTAACTCACCCTTGTAAATATTTGTTTTCTTTCCCCCACTGTTCCCTTCATTTGTCTGTGTATGCCTGTTGCTTTTCTTTTATGTTTCCTTTGGTAGAACATAAAAGCTTTTCTCATTGTAGAACATATGATTTCACAGGCTTTGGCAATAAAGATCTGCAATCGAGTTTGTCAATGGATTAAGGATGTTGAAAATGAAGTTTTTCTTCTG
Source organism: Citrullus colocynthis (assembly GCA_031780015.1). NCBI lineage: Eukaryota > Viridiplantae > Streptophyta > Magnoliopsida > Cucurbitales > Cucurbitaceae > Citrullus > Citrullus colocynthis. The sequence continues at coordinate 116,054 of QLSR01000371.1, forward strand.
GGTGCGAGCCCATTTTCATGGTAACATTCCGTGTATTATAATTTTTGTGTATTCATGTTTATACACATCCACGGCTTTGCATTTTATTTATTGTAGAGTGTAGGCTAGCTCATAAAACTTGTATTCAATTTAATTCCATCTACTGGAAAAAATGGGTACATTATATTAGTGAAAATCTATGAAATGAAGATCTCTTTTTTGCCATCTATTATTGTACAGGTAGGTTTACCAATAGCTTGTACAAATTAGACGTTGAATAATAGCAATTCTTTTGGTAGTTGATGCCCCAAGAATGAGGTTGATGATCTGCTTAAGTGATGCTCTCAAGTCCTTGAATCATTTTTATTTTTCCAGAAAGATTTGTTAGGTGATGGGATTGAGTATTAGAGAGCAATGAGCAACTGGATTTTCCTACATTCTCATGGTGATCTTTACTGTACTATAGGGCTAGTCCAAAGTCAATTTTATAACAGTCCCTTTAGCATTTTGCTTTCAAGCTTTCTAGACCTGATTTAAACTCTGTCGTCTGTTATCTTAACCAATTTGCTATAATCCTCCTTGTTGGTAAAATTCCTTAAACCAAGTTTATGAAGTCCCAATTTGTATACAAGTTTTAAGTGGCAAGTAAATCAAACTAAATGGATCAATACCCATTATCCTTAAAGGAAGAAAAACTAAACATGTTCATGCTTTAACCTCCAAATTTGAATGGAGGTTTTCAATCTGTGGAAATGCTTGTGGTATAAAATCATTAGAACTGGGAGAATGTTATATTCTGGGGTCGGAATAATGTATGTAAAGTCTATGATTTTACACGAAATCTCATTTGAGTTTGGATGATTTAAATGCAGAGGTTATAGACCACAAATGTGTAAAAATGCGGGTCCCCTCCCTATGGCTCTGAATTACAGGACTTCTACTTGGGAGATTTGTGATTGTTGACAACACTTGTTTTTCTCTTTTCCTTGCAAGAGAAAAACAAAAACCTTTCTACTGTTTGCTCTTTTTGTGGATGTTTGAACTGAGCATTTCAGTGGGTTTTTTTTTGTCAAATTCTGGTTTTGCTTTGCTTTTTAGCCTGCCAAAAAGATCCAATCTCCACCTTATATCTGCCGTTTTGAAAATGAAGTATTTCCCATAACTTTAGAAATTGAAGAATCATCTATCAAGACTTAAATTGTACTTTCATTTTTCAAATGGAGCACCCAATACATGTATTTGTTTTTTTCCCTTGTTTTTGAAGTCCTCATTGGGCACATTAACCAATAAATTGCGCACTCAAATCTATTGTCTGATGGTAATTATGACTTTGAAAAAGGTATGCAATGCAGTAGAAAAGTGTACAGTGAATTTAATGTTTTTTTTAAAAAAAAAAAAATAAAAAATAAAAAGGTGTGATATGTCACTTTAGTTTGTTCAATTTGCCCACTTATTTCTTCTCTTCTTTCTATTCTCTATTTCTTATGTACCGTCAAATCAATAAGGTATGTCCAATAAGTCTAATGGTGCTATTGTTGGGAATTATAGTAACATCATTAACCTCGTGCAGTTATTTATTTATTTTTAAAAAACATATGGTCTAAATTGAGACAACTACTATCGGAACTAAAATTTTAATTTAATTTGAATAAAGATTTAGCTCAATCTTTTTTTAAAAAAATAAATTTTATTAACAATTATTTTCTTGTATATGTGTGCAAGTTATCTCCTTTTGGTTAGCTGGAATTGTTTGGTTACAAGATCATCCATTGCCACTAGCTGATAAATTCAAATTTAAAGTTAATAGATGATCGATTATGAAATTATTATTACTGATCAAATGTCGATTTATCACAATCATTCATAAGAATTAAGATAAGAAAGGGATATAATGGGAAAAAACTGCCAGAGTATGATATCTTTGAGTGAGAAAGTGCAAGTCCGTTTCATTCCTAAATTATTCTAACTGTAAATTTACAATATAAGATTCATTGAATTCTCATATTCATCCAAGAATAGGTTTGGTAAAGATTTTATTTTCAGGTTATGTATTGAGAGCTTGTTGATTACAGTATCATTATTCTTTTGTAACCTATATACATGCACATACTAAATAGTATGCTATCATATTAGTCTAAAGTAGAGCAAAATTGAATTACCTATTAAGAAATATTATCCGGGTTAGACCATACAAATTTGGTCATTTGGCTTTCAATTATATAATTATTAAATTTTATTATTGTAAGAAGTTTGCGTAATACATTACTTTAATTTTTAGCAATAGTTGCAAATATAATAATCATGCCTAAAGTATTAGTAGATGTAGCACAATGCAAAAGAATTTGCAGATATAACAAAATTTAGATCTAACTCTCGGAACTTATCAGTGACAAACTATATCTCTAGTAGAAGTCTATTAACGATAGATTCTATCACTGATAGAATTTGCTATATTTGCAATTTTTTAAGAATGTTGTCATACACTCAATTATTATCCCTATTAGTTCTATCCATAACAATTACTCTAAGATTGTGTTTATCTAGTCTACGTAGTTTAAAATATTTTGGGAAAATTTGAATTTACATTTTTAAACTTTAGAGGTTGTATTAATTTAAACACTAAACTTTCATAAGCGTATCAATTTACACATTCCTTCAAATTTAGTTTGAAAAGTCACGTTTGCGACGTTTAATTTTTTTTTAATTAAACTTCTAAATTGTTATAAGTGAATTGATTTAGAACACTTGTTGGGATTATACTTGAAAATCATCAATGCATCAATTCTTACATGTGTATAGACTTGTTCAAATGTCAATTTAACAAAATGGACAGTTATAATTTGCGTATACACTTTTCAAAGAAATCTTAATTGATAGTCTAAAATCAATTATCTTATATAAGTTTAGAGGTTTAATGGGTAAAATCATAAGTCTCACATGTTGTTTTATCCAAATAAAACATGACGGAGAGTTTCAATTGATATACTAATAAAAGTTCAAATTTAAAAGGGTTTCAATTAATACACTAACAAAAGTTCATAATTTAAATTGATACAATTATTTGTTTGAGATATAACTTGATATAACCCTCAAAATTCAAGAGTATAAATTGATATTAATAGGCAGTAGAACTTTTCAACTAGTTAGTCATGTAATTTTTAAATGATAAAATCGAACTATAGAAACTTTTGAAAGTAAGTAGACACCTCTAAAACCTTGGGAGAGTCAAACTTTATAACTTTGAGTTGTATCAATTAGAATTTTAAACTAATAATTGTATTAATATGACCATAAATTTTTATAAGTAAATCAATTTAATTAGACACAGTAATTTATAGCTACTTTCACTTGATTGCCTTTAGAACTAACTGAAAATCACCTCAATACAATACTTCTTCAAACAGTTTACTAAAGTGACAAGAAAAATTATCAAGTAATTCTTTCTAAATAAACAAACACAAACACAAGAAGACGAGCAAATTAAAAATTGCTTAATTTCAATGAAAACCACTTGCTATCTATTTGGTTTTTGCATTTCCCTCTAATGTACATTAATCCCTGCATTTAGAATACATGTGTGGAAGTTATGCATTATAGTTTTTAATTTTGATATGAAATTATGGTGGAAGGTATGAATTGATTTACTTATTAAAATTTAGAATTTAAATTAATACAATTATTAGCCGAAGATTTTAATTAATATAGATACAACCTTCAATTATTAGAGTATAATTCGTTTTTTTTTTCTCAAATGTTTTAAAGCAAAAAGATGGAATAAGTACAACTATAATACGAGTTGATGGCAAACCTTACCATTTAAGTTAAATTATGCTTAATTGGAAATAAAATTGATAGAAGAAATGTGTTAACAACTCCAAAATATATGTGATTCGAATCTTCCATCCGTAATATACTAAAAATAAATTGATGGGAAAGAGGAATTGGATTTCATTTGAATGGACTTGGATCTCTTATTATTTTTTTTTTCAAAGGACCCATGTTATAAAGAAGAGAGAAAAATGAGAGATACAGATGGGAATGAAAATGGAAATTGAAAGTAAGCAGTTGACGCATACCCATGTTTGCGGTGTGTTAACTAAAAAAAAAAAAACTTTTCCAACGGCTCATCAATGTTTAGTGGTAAGGCCATCAAATCATTAATTTGCCTCCCATCACTTTTTCATTAATTGCTCTTTCTTCCACTTATTTTATCTTTTTCATATTTTATCCTTCCTTTTTACTTTTCCACCATATTTATGATAAACTTTATGTTAATATTATACTAACACTTACCCTCTTGAATAATTTAACACGTTAATATATTATTATATTCGAGTTTTATTTTAGTTACTAAATTTTTGGTTCTATTTTGGTTAATGGTTTTTTTTTTTTTTGGGAGAAAATTTAAGAGGTTGGTTTTAATCCTAGATTTAAAATATCTATTTTATGCCACAACAATTTAAAAAATAATAATTTTGATCCTTGCTATGTTACTTTTTTTATGGTAAATCCACTTTGAGTAATGTTTATTTTCAACTTATTTGACTTAAAATCATACTCGTATTGTCTTAAAAAAAATCATACTTGTAATGATGTACTTGTACTCATATTCGAATTTAAGTATTCATTTTTGGAGGAATAAAAGTTGTTCATTCTTTAAAATGAAAATAAAAGAAAGGAATTAAAATAGATATTTGAAAAGTTGGATATAAAAATGGAACAACTTTAAAAGTTAAAGAAATATAAATGGACATTTTGAAGGTTCCTGGATCAAAATATAATAAGTCTTAAAGTTTAGGGACCAAAATTAGATTTGAACCTAATACTTATTCTTAAATCTCATTGTTATGGTTAAAACAAGTATATCTTAATTAACATCTAGTATGAATTAGTGATCAAGAGATCAGTAGTTCGAATCAGTCCACTCTTTGCATGTTGCACCAAAAAATGATCCTCTTGTTATAATTAGGGAGAAATTTTTCAACTCATGAACCTAACTCAATTGGTTAAGACTTTCTACTCTCGACCAAAAAGTTAGTAGTGAGGCATGGATTTAATTTTTTTTATATCATTCCTTAAGGAGAGTATTTTCCTTACTTTTTTTCCTTGACAATTTATCACTTCTTTTGCTTAATGCTCTTTCTTTTTGTTTTCATTGTTATTATTAAAATACTCACCCTCCTCCATTATTCCTTCCAAGTTTCTATTTAAAACTATAATAATTCTATTACATATAACATTTATTCCTTTTTCATAAATGTTCTTCCTATCTTTATCTATTTCTTTTTCATTTGATACTAACTCTCAACTTCTATAATTCCCATGAATAATACTGTACTCTCATTGAACTTGAAATTATTGTTGGTAAAACAAATTGAAGAATGAAAGGAAATGAAATTCTCCCATGAAGGAGTGATGAAAAGTACTGGGGATTCTTACACAGAAAAAGAAAAGAAAAGAAAAAAGAAAAAATAGTTGTATTGTTTCGGATGACATGATCGAGCGGCTACAAATCCTTGTTTTCCTATTCAAATCTAGTTGTTGTCTCATCAACAAACAAAGGAATAAAAGATACCTCATTCTGTCATCAAACATACATACTCTATTTGTATGGGAAAGTGTTGAAATAATTAGAAAGAACAATGAAATCAAATGTCCAAGTATATTCTTTTTTCTTTAAAATTTAGAGCAAGAAAAGAAGTTTGGAAATCAATGGAGCAATAAAGAAGATGAATATTAATGGTGGGGCAGTCCATATGTGAAGAGTGATAAATGAAACTCAAAAAAGTTATTCACCTCTATAATGACACTCTTATTAAACACTCTCTCAGCATTCAATTGGTTTTTGGGTTGACCTAACACATTGCTTTTTCTAATTCCTACCCTTATTTCTTCTTCTTTAGCATAGGATTATTTCTCCACCTTGTGCTTTTGTTTTTATTTTGTTTGGATAATATGAATTTATAGAGAGAAAGTAAATATGATTGGCTTTAAAAGAATCTTACGCTGGGTGACCTCTTGAGAATAATTTTTCTAAAAACTATTTGAGTGATGATAAAAATATTGAAAGGACTCATATTGTTGGTTTATGAAGGTAGTCTTCACTCTACCAAGCATTCAAAATAAGTAGGATGATGCATGTTCGTAGGGGAATATTATGGCTGTCAGATATAATAGAAATTCTGAATCTTAAATCTGAAATGTTACATTGTGGTAAGCCATTACTTATTGTTTACTTATATGTTATAGTGGAACACTAGATATTAATTATGTATATTTAGAAAACAACAATTAATATAATCTTTTTTTTTTGTAGAGTATGTATATTTCTTTATCTACTACCAGAGTAATAAGTGTGATCTAGTTTGTCATTTTTAGGATATAATAATCCAACTGAAACGTTATTAGCCCAAATCATTATGCATTTAGAGCATGAAATCAAAGTTCTACAACAAAGAAAAACCTATATTTTGGTCAATTAAGAGAGCAAGTTGAGAGAAATATGTAAAAGTGGAGATGATAAAATATTTAGATGTATTGTAAAATTGAGGAGTAAAACGATGCACAACGGAAACACAAATACCAAGAAATATTTATAATAAGATATTGTAGGTTGAGAGTGTTCGTTAGAGAGGTATTTTGAAGGGAATTTTAGATCTAGTAATTTAATGCAAAATCAAGTAGTTAAATTTTAAATTTTCTTCCATCAAACAAATACGTTCTTAACTTGATAACCTCTCATGTTTACTCATTCATTAAATTTAGACTCCTAAAACCAATAAGTAATAAAATGTGACACCAATTTCTTAAATGAAAACTCATAAATCTACATATAAGGTGCATGTTTGAACTAAGCTTTAAAAAAAAAAAAATATGGGGTTTTTTTTTTTTTTAAAAAATAAAAAAAATCTTTTTTTTTTTTTTTAAAAAATAAAAAAAATCTTTTTTTTTTTTTTTAAAAAATAAAAAAAATCTTTTTTTTTTTTTTTAAAAAATAAAAAAAATCTTTTTTTTTTTTTTTAAAAAATAAAAAAAATCTTTTTTTTTTTTTTTAAAAAATAAAAAAAATCTTTTTTTTTTTTTTTAAAAAATAAAAAAAATCTTTTTTTTTTTTTTTAAAAAATAAAAAAAATCTTTTTTTTTTTTTTTAAAAAATAAAAAAAATCTTTTTTTTTTTTTTTAAAAAATAAAAAAAATCTTTTTTTTTTTTTTTAAAAAATAAAAAAAATCTTTTTTTTTTTTTTTAAAAAATAAAAAAAATCTTTTTTTTTTTTTTTAAAAAATAAAAAAAATCTTTTTTTTTTTTTTTAAAAAATAAAAAAAATAAAAAAAAAAAAAACTAGGGGGTTTGTGTCTATTGTGAAAATTTAAGATATTTGCAACTATTTGGACTTTTTGATAGCTCTCTAAATGAGCTATCTTCCTCAGTCTAAATCATACTAGTTTCAAGTTATGTAACGTTTACTCTAGTGTTTAGATAGGTTTTTGCACATACGAAGTCTTAAGGATGGGTTAGTAGCATTTTGGGCCTAAATGGAGTGTTTAGCAGAACATGGGAGGCAAAATGAGCATATTTGGCCAAGGCAGGATAAGCATTGCCCTAAGGCAGTAGCTATATGTTTAGCAAGCATCACGATACTGGCTTATGGCACTGCGGTGCTACGAATTTTGACGAAAAGATGGAGTGCGCGTGTGAGGGCCTGCACACATAAAGTGTCGCAGCATTGTGACATGACGCCCTAATTTGGGGTAGCAGTATCACGACACTCCCTTACAGTGCTGCGACGTTGAGCCGATTTATATATATATTCTTTAACTTTTAAGGGTGGAACATCATCCATTCGACCTCCGACTTTTTCTCTCATGTAATCAATAGAGACATGTCGGGTTTTGTCTTCTCCATTAGGGAAGATAAGATCTAGCTTTCTAGTTTAGAAGATTTGAAACATTGTAATTTTGGGAGATTTATTTTAATATAATTCTTATATCTTGGCTCTAAGTTTCTTCTTAGATTTAATTGCTTTACAATTATATTTTCTCTTGATTGGCTGACAAGCTACTTGAGGATTTATAGTTGAATGCTTTGAGATTATGCTTTGAGATTAACATGTAATATGTGATGAAATTATAGGTTAATTTCTAAGAAGCAAAATGTTAGATACACTTGTGAGTGGTTGTCTATAACTAAGAGCATTTATCTATTGACCTAGGGAAAACTATATTAACAACATATTGACGTCTACTATATCTTGGTAGAATTTTAAGTGGCGGTTCTTTGGGGTTTATGGTCATGATCTGGATCCTCTCCTTAAGTCTAGAACTTGGGATCTAACTCGTCCGCTTTATAACAATGATAATTCGGCTTGATTATTGGAGGGGATTTAAACGAGATTTTGGAGGATGGAGAGAAGGTGGGTGGAAGACCAAGAGCAGATTGGCAGATGAATGACTTTTGCCACACTATTGATGATTGAAACAAGTGGACACAAAGGAAAAGGAAAATATTTTGGGGTTTTTAAAGTTTACAAGACCAATTTAACAAAGAGAAACTAATTGGCTCCCTAGCAACGACGCCATATTTGATTGACTCACTAAAGGGTGTCAAATCTTTCGATGGATCAAATAACATTTATATTCATGATCAAGAGCTTCAACTGACAAGTAGACTTAGTAGAAAGACCGGGTCGAACCACAAGGAGTCTAAGATAAAATATTTCTACGCTAAATTAGCCTTTGGTAAGCAATAAAAACTAGTGGTTTTGGTTTTAGTTGGTAGGAAAGCTAAATGCATAAAAGTAAATTGAAGGAAAGTAAGATAGATCAAGAGAGAGAGAAAGTGATACACCAGATTAACTTCACCGATTAAGAGACTGTTGGGTTATCCATGGATTAATTCATCGATTTATCATTTGAAGTTAATGGGTTATTTTGATTATCTAGCCTAATCGACTATATAGAGAATATAAACAACTCCTAATTGAAAACCAAATGCGGATGTCGTTTCCTAAATTAACTGAGTGTTGTCACACAAATCTTTTCACTTTTTCTTCTACTTTTTATTATGTTTTGGCTCGATTTAGTTCTTTTGGCTTCCAAATCTTATTTGCTCCATAATTACCTGAAAACCATTGGTAAACACATCAGATCTAATAAAGATATCCCTAAATTAAGAGCCATAAAAGCACTCAAGTGCTTTTCACCACCCCAAACTTAGAATTTGCTAGTCTTGAGCAAAGGAAAAGAATAAAACCATAGGGGAATTAAAAGATAAGTATGCTGGTGACTCATGCCTCAGCTAGATCTTAAGTAGAAACTTTCAAACATATCTATATTGTTTTGAACTTCCAAGGCTAAATCTTGTCATCTCCCATGTGTGTGTGTGCGAGCCTCCTTCGATTCAAAACAATACAACTCAAATCAGGACTTAAGAGAGCTTCTCTAGTTTTCTCCCCTACTATAGCTCATGCACCAATCTTCAAGCATTCACACATTTCAAGAAAGTAATGCCACTAAAGTGCTTTATAATTCATTATTTAAAAGGGCCCAAAACTTGCATTCTTTTACCTAGGGGCATTAGCTTTCACACATTCACTATAGGGATTCATACCTAGTCAATTCCCAGGCGTCCTAACTGATCACAACAAAGGTAACTTTTTTTATCTCTATCCATGCATATACATTACAAGTTTAACAAAGTGAAAATCATGCAAAAGGTATTCTTGTAAGCTCATGACTTTAAGTGTACACTTCTTTTTCTCAAAGGCAAATGTCAACTTTTCTTTCTCTTTAGTCTAAGCTCGTAGTCCATTCTTTGTTGAGCTTTCACTTCTTCTATTAGTTTCTTAATCACAGGATCTTCTGACTGCATCATTATAACCTCATCCACTAGCTTAGGTCTCAGCTGGAAATGTGCCAACAATGTCCCTTTATCTGTTACTTTTAAACTAGCAGCACTGTTTCTGAATTCCTTGAGCAAAGTAACTCTTACAGCATTTAAAGAACTTGACCCACCTGGGGATTTCCTGCTTAAAGCATCAGCCACAACATTTTCTTTCCCCGGGTGATATTCAATAGTGCAGTCATAATCATTGATCAGTTCTAACCACCTTTTTTGTCTCATGTTAAGCTCCTTTTGATAAGAAATGTATTTCAAACTCTTGTGATCTATATAGATATAACATTTTTCTCCATACAAATAATGTCGTCATATCTTCAATGCTAAAATAACTGCAGCTAACTCCAGATCATAAGTAGGGTAGTTACTCTCATGAGGTCTCAACTACCTAGAAGCATAAGCTATCACTTTACCATCCTGCATCAACGCATAGCCTAACCCTTGATGGGAAGCATCACAGTAAACTTCAAATTCCTTTCCCGACTCCGGGAGTGCTAAAATAAGTGCAGTAACCAATCTCTTCTTTAGTTCCTGAAAACTCTGTTCACACTTCTCGTTCCACTCAAACTTAGTATTCTTCTTAGTCAAACTAGTGAGTGGTAGAGCTAACTTGGAAAATCCCTGAACAAACCTCCTGTAGTATCCTGCTAAACCCAGGAAACTATGTACCTCTGTCATAGTCTTGGCCGTTCCCACCTAACTATAGCCTCAGTCTTTTGAGAATCCACACTGATTCCCACAGCTGATACCACATGGCCTACACAACCTGTTCTAACTAAAACTCACATTTACTGAACTTGGCATACAATCTCTTTTCTCTCAAGATCTGCAAAACAGTCTTGAGATGTTCAACATGTTTTCCTCTGTCTCCAAAATACACCAATATGTCATCAATGAATACAATTACAAACTGATCCAGATAGGGATGAAAAATCCTATTCATCAAATCCATGAATACAACTGGTGTATTCGTCAAACCAAATGGCATCATCAGAAATTCATAATGTCCATACCTTGTTCGGAAAGCCGTCTTAGGTATATTCGATTCCCTAACTTTCACTTGGTGATACCCTGACCTTAGATCTATCTTCGATGCTCTTCTAAGTTGATCAAACAGATCGTCTATATGAGGCCTAGGGTATTTGTTACGATTTGTTACCTTATTTAATTGGCGGTAATCAATACATAACCTTATTATTCCGTCCTTCTTCTTAACAAACAATACTGGCATACCCCATGGAGATAGACTTGGTCCAATGTATCCCTTGTCTACTAGCTCTTGTAATTGCACCTTCAGTTCCCTCAATTTAGACGGTGCCATACAATATGATGCCTGAGAATTAGGGGTTGTACCAAGTACTAAATCAATAGTAAACTCCACCTCTCTATCAGGTGGTAATCCTGACAACTTTTCAGGGAACACATCTAAAAACTCCTGTACCACTGGCACATCCTCTAGTTTCAACTTTTCTAACTTCACTTCTGTCATATGTGCCAGATATGCTTCATAACCCTTACTCAACAACTTCCTGGCCTTTACTGCCGAGATCACACAGGTAGGAAGAACTCTCCTTTTTCCTTTAAAGATCACCTCAACCCCATCGGGCTTCACTAATCTCACTTCTTCTTAAAACAATCAACATTAGCATGATACTTCGATAAAAAGTCCATGCCAAGAATAATATCAAACTTTATCAAATCTAGAGGTAACAAATCAACTAACAGTACCACATTATCGATCTCTATCTCGCAATTAAAATAAGCATGCTCTATAGTTACAGTTTCACCAATAGGAGTATGTACTAATAAAGCATCAGGCAAAAACTTTAAACTCCTATTTACATGCAAAGCGAACTCATGGGACACAAATGAATGCGTAGCTCCAGAATCAATTAACACATAAACATTCCTAGAACAAACAGTGAGCGTACCCATCACCACATCTGTAGCCTCCTTAGCTTCCTGCTATGTCATGGCAAACACTTTCCCTTGTTGCGTTGGTCTGCCTACCTGACCTTTCTGTTTGCCACCACTACTACCTTTACCTGCTCCTATTTCTTGTCTTGGCTAATTCACTGTTTGCAACACAGTTCTCTATTCTGTCTCTCTTCCTGACCTTAACTGAGGGTAATCCATCCTGAAATGTCCTGGTTGGCCACAACTATAACAAACACCAGCCTCTCCCAAATATTGTCCCCAACGATTCTTACCACATGAATTACACAGTGGTTTCCTTGCAGCACTAGCTATGGATTCACTAGGGTGACCAAACTCTGAACGACCTATAGGAGCTGAAGTTTGAGGAAACCTCCTCTGACTTTTCTGCATACTTCCGCCTTGAGAACCACCTGCAAAATATGATCCATTAGATCGAGCTTTAAACTTTCCCTTACCAAAAACTCCTGGTATGAAACGTCGTCCTTCACCTCAGTGAGACTGATCCCGAGATGTACTGAATGTCTGTCCAACTCTGCTTCCTCCTCTGTCTATTCTTCCCTCTGCTAAGCTCTTCTTTACTCTCAAAGCAACTTCAACTAGTTTAGCAAAATCTGCCTATTTTGTACTCGTTGTCACCGGCGTATGGATTTCACTTTCTCTTCTATGAACTCTCACTCAATTTTCTCCTTCTTGTGCCTCTTTTGGTCTGTAGATTGATGGTAGATTGATGATTAGGGCTGCTGGAAACCCCCAAATTTATAGAGTTGGCCGCCCAAAAACTTACAAAAAATACAATATTTTCATTTATGGAAAACTGGCGTTGCGGCTCTAGGGTTGCGTGCAGAATTATTTGTTCTCAAGTTTTAGCGCCGTCTCGGTGCCGCGGCGTTGCCCCGATTTTTTGTCATATTGAGTTTTTCTTCTCTTTTTCGCCGTATTTTTGCTCAGTTTTGATCTTTTGGTCTTTTCTTCTAATTTTCCTCATTTTAACCTGAAAACCACTAGCAAACAAGTGAAATCTAATATAAACTCCCTTAATTTGAGAGGATAGAAAGAATAGAATCAAATAATAGGGGGTTTAGATGAAGAAGTGTGCAATTGACTCATATCTCAGAGAATAGCATTTAGGGCTTAAGTAGAAACATGCAAGCATATCTATATTGTTATAATCATTCAAGGCCAAATCTTGCTATCTCTCTTGTGTTTGTGTGCAAGCCTCCTTCAATTTAAAATACTGGAACTCAACTTAGGACTTAAGAGAGTTTCTTTAGTTTTCCCCTTACTCTAGCTCATGTACCAATCTTCAAGCTTTCATACATTTCAAGTGAGTAATATGTCCACTAAGGTGCCTTTCAATCATATTTTTTTTTCATGGGCCCAAACTTGCATTCTTTTACCTAGAGGGACTAGCTTTCACACATTCATTGTAGGGACTTGTACCTAGTCAATTCCCAGGCGTCCTTACTGATCACAGCAAAGGCAACTCTTTTTACCCCTATCCATGAATACTCATTATAAGTTTAACATTTTAAAAAATAGACAAATAAAGCTCATACATTTTGTGTACACTTTTTCTTTTCTCAAGGTATGTATACTCTTTTCTTTTTCCTTAGTCTAAGATTACAAGCTATCATGCATTTCCACTCTCTAACCGGTAGGGCCTTTCGGAGTGACAACCAAATAAACCCAACTTAATCCTTTTTTGAGTTAAAGATTCTGAATTAAAGTGGCCATGTGCTCAAGAATATGAGAGATTTTAAGAGGGACTTAAATGAATTTAACTCAAGATAGTGCTATTCTATTTCCACAATAAGTCATCTATCATGTAAATTCAAATCTCATCATGGGCAATCAACATCAAGGCACACAACCATAAACACATTCCCATTAACTTTGAAAGCTCCAAAATTTTCAAAATTTTTTCAAAATTAACATGCATATGATCATTAAAACCTTTACAGACATGCATAGCAGGATAAGAAAACACACAAAAGTACGAGAGACACTTCCCACCCCAAACTTGGAATCATGCATTGTCCCCAATGCATAAGAACATCAAACAAAGAAGGAGCAAGCCTAGGAGCAAGCGGGAAGCCACCAAAAAGGCTTGGTGTAAGGAATACTTTGTGTGATAAACCAAGTTCCTGAGAGATAAAGCATATGAGTGACTCAAAGATTTAATGAAAATAAAATAAAAGACAAGTAAAAAAGCAATAAAATTGGGTTGTCTCCAAATAAGCATTTGGTTTAACGTCTTCTAGCTAGATAGGGCTCAGAAATCATGGTGGATCCCAAGGTGGTTTCTTCCTTTCATTCTTTGGATCACCTACAACTTTTAGTATTCGGCCACATTGACACTCACAAACATATTCATTAGTATTTAATGAGTTAGTTAACAAATCATTATGAAGTTGGACATCATCTTTTCTAATATAGTCAAGACTCATTAAGGAGTCATTATTTTTAGATTTTACCGGACTCACTACTTCATTTTTAACATGCTTCTCCATGATTTGTTCACAATTCATTATAGGTTTGGGAGGCATGCAAGAAGAATTAGGAGAATTATCACAATTACAAACATGCTTCATAGGATTTTTTACTTTAACATCAAGCATGCCATTAATCTTACCATTCAAAGGAGGCTCATCATGCATAGAGTTTTTATTCGAAGAGAGAGGTGATGTTACCTTTGTGCTTGGCTCATGATGCTCATACCTTTCTACATCCAGATGCTTAAGGGTTTTATAAATGTCGAATGTTACCTCCTCATCGTTAAGGCGGAATGTGAGCTTTCCATCTTGCACATCGATGAGGGCCCTTCTGGTGGCCAAGAATGGTCTCCTAAGGATTATAGGGACTTCGGCATCTTCCTCCATGTCTAATATCACAAAGTCCGTTGGGAAGATAAACTTGTCTACCTTGACCAAGACGTCCTCCACAATGCCGTAGGGGTGGACAAATGATTGATCGGCCAAAAGCAAAGATATGGTAGTTAGTTGCACCTCTCCACCATTCAGCTTCCTAAATATGGATAAAGACATTAAGTTAATTGAAGCTCCAAGATCACAAAGTACTTTAGTAACCTTATTATTGTCTAAATGACAAGGGATAGAGAAACTCCCTGGATCCTTTAGTTTTGGAGACAATTTCCTTTGTAGTGTCGCACTACATTATTTGGTTAGTGCAACCATTTCATAGTCTCCATACCTTTTCTTCTTAGACAATACATCCTTCATGAACTTGGCATACTTAGGCATTTGTTCTAATACCTCTGCAAAAGGAAGGTTGATTTCCAACTTTTTGAATATGTCTAAGAATTTGGAAAATTGAGCATCAATCTTTTTCTTTTGAAATCTTTGAGGAAAAGGTAAAGTGTTAGGAATAAAAGAAGTAGAGTTAGAAGTACTCTCTATGTTGGACTTTGATTTCTCCTTTTCCTTAGATGCACTCTCTTTTCGTGGAACATATTCTTCTTGTGGAGGTTCATCATCTTCATCATTGATCAAAGGAGTGGATAGCTTTTTCCTACTCCTCAAAGTCACGGCCTTGCACTCCTCCCTTGGGTTTCTCTCGGTGCAACTAGGGAACTTACCTTTTTGCATTGTTTGGAAGGAACTTGCCATTTGAGAAAGTTGAACCTCCATGTTTTGAAGCATCTTACCTTGGCTTTGAATGATGCTTGCAATAGCTTGGACCAAATTCTCCAATGTGGTGGTCCTTGATCTTGACTCTTTGACAAAGTCAAGCATTATGTCCTCTAGTGATGATGTCTTTGCTTTCCCCGCTTTATTGAATCCTTGAGGTGCTTGCAACACATTCTTGTTTTTAGCATATTGATAAGCACTTGAAAAGTGCTTTCTATCCTCTCAAATTAAGGGAGTTTATACTAGATTTCACTTGTTTGCTAATGCTTTTTAGGTTAAAATGAGGAAAATTAGAAGAAAATACCAAAAGATCGAAATCGAGTCAGAATACGGCGAAAAAGAGAAGAAAAACTCAGATTGAAAAAAATTGGGGTAGCGCCACGGCACTAAAACTAGAGAGCAAACTATTTTGAATGCAACCCTGGCGCCACGACGCTCTCCAACAGCACTGCAGCGCCGTCTCAAATTTTCAAGAGCGTTGTGGCATTATAGACTAGCGCCGTGGCGCCAGGTTTCCATAAATGAAAAATTGGTATTTTTAGTAAGATTTTAGGCGACCAACTCTATAAATTTGGGGGTTTCCAGCAACCATAATAATCAATCTACCATCAATCTACAAACCAAAAGAGACATAAGAAGGAGAGAATTGAGTGAGAGTTCATAAAAGAGTTCAAGGAGTGAGTTAGTTGCAAGGAAGAGAAAAAAAGTTCGAGATAGTTGTGGTGTCCTTCGAATTCCGACGTGAGAGCCAAGAAGATCGTGACGGTGCTACCTCAATCAAGAGCCTCTTTTCAGTAGAGTTTCCCTTTCTTTACACTCTTTCTTTGTTTATATTGTTTGAACATGTTGCTTCAAGCTATGAGTGGCTAAACTCTTTAGTTTTAGGGTTTTAATGAATTGTTTATGAATTCATGTTGATCTTGTAGACTTTCATGGTTTTGTTGGAATGATTATGCTTTTCGTTGTTATTGTGTTTAATTCTTGTGGATTGGCCATCTTCACATGTTAGGTTAGATGTATGATTGAGAGATTGTACGTTTAACTTGATCTATAACAATGAATTTTTGTTAATCTATAACGAGAGTAGTTAGGTTGACAATAAAAGTTGCTAAAGACTATTCTTAATGCCATGTAATTTATATTGGTTTCAAGAGATTAGTAATCAATCGAGTTGCATGAGAAATTGTTGTTTTTGAGAAAAAAATAATTTGGAATTAAGTTTCTAGACTTAGGCTTATGAATGAAAATAAAATTCATGAAATCTATAATATTGCATGATGAAATAAACAAGGATTCATTACCCTAGAACTCTCTTTGACTCTTATGTTTCTCACTTTATTACTTTTCTTATTTGGTCTATATTTTCCATAAATCACAAGTTCAATTCCAATTCTCAAATAAAATTGATTCAACTCTAGAATAGCTAAGTAACATAAACCTTCGCAATTGGATCTCCAGTGGAACGATATTCGGACTTCACTGTCTTATATTATAACTTGACCCGTACACTTGCGGTTAACACTCAAAGTGCGCATCACATATGAAAAATTGTCATGATTCCTCAAGTTGGGATGATAGTGAGTTGGAAGTTGTTGTTGACATCGGTATTGTCCTCTGGCTCTTGTTGATTTGCCATGGCCGCAAGGGAAGCTATTGATGGTGGACTTGCTTGGGTTTGGCTTCCTTGAGAAAATTTAGATAAAGCATTAGTGGGAGAAGTCAATTGAGCTTTTAGAGAACTTACCTCGTCCATCTCGTACCGTCCGATGGCTTTTGGGATGATTGGAGAATACCGTTCACATGGCCAATTGTACGATGTAGTGGCCAAGTCTTCTAGTATGGTATACGCCGCTTGAGCATTTTTTGAGAAAATTGAGCTCCAACGGTTGCGTCTAGAATGGATTTGGTTGAGCTTGCTAATCCATTAAAGAAGAGTTGAATTTGCAACCAATTCGAGTAACCATATAGAGGCCACCTTCTCAAGAGATCGTTATACCTCTCCCAAGCCTCATAAAGTTGTTCATCCTCAAGTTGGCGGAATGTTCCAATCTCCGTCCTTAGTCTTTGAGATTTAGCCGGTGAAAAATATTTGTTCAACAAGGCTTGAGCTAAGATCTCCCACGTTGTTATGCTATCCGGAGGTATGGTTACCAACCAATCCTTTGCACAGTTCTATAAAGAGATAGGAAAACATCTTAGTTTAATTGTGTCGTTAGAAACACCATTCATGTTTATTGTCCCGCATATTTTTAAGAAAGATCGTAGGTGCTTGTAAGGATCTTCATTAGTTCTTCCTCTAAAGGCTAGCTCTCTAGCCATGTGGATCAACACCGGTTTTAATTCGAAGTTGTTGACATTGTGATAAGCACTTGAAAAGTGCTTTCTATTCTCTCAAATTAAGGGAGTTTATATTAGATTTCACTTGTTTGCTAGTGGTTTTCAGGTTAAAATGAGGAAAACTAGAAGAAAAGACTAAAAGATCAAAACCAAACAAGAATACCGCGAAAAAGAGTTGAAAAACCCAAAATGGCAGAAATTGGGTCAGCGTTGCGGCGCTTGAACGGCGCTGCCGCGGCGCTAAAACCTAAGAGCTAGCTTTTCTGATCTCAGCCCTAGCGCCGCAGCGCTTTCCAACAGCGTCGCGGCGCTGTCCTAGATTTTTCAATAGCGCCGCGGCGCCAGTTTTCCTTAAATGAAAAATTGTTATTTTTGGTAAATTTTTGGGCGGCCAAACTCTATAAATTTGGGGGTTTCCAGCAGCGCTGGGCATCAAAATCAAATCAAGGAAGTGCAGACCTAAAGAGGCACAAAAAGGAGAGAATTGAGTGAGAGTTTAAAGAGTGAGTTAGTTGCAAGGAAGAGGAAAAGAGTTCGAGATAGTCGTGGTGCCCTTCGAATTCCGACGTGAGAGCCAAGGAGATCGTGACGGTGCTACCTCAATCAAGAGCCTCTTTTCAGTAGAGTTTCCCTTTTCTTTACACTCTTTCTTTGTTTATTTTGCTCAAACATGTTGCTTCAAGCTATGAGTGGCTAAACTCTTTAGTTTTAGGGTTTTGATGATCTGTTTATGAAATTATGTTGATCTTGTAAACTTTCATGGTTTTGTTGGAATGATTATGCTTTTTATTGTTATTGTGTTTAATTCTTGTGGATTGGCCATCTTCACATGTTAGGTTAGATGTATGATTGAGAGATTGTATGTTTAACTTGATCCATAACAATAATTGTTGTTAATCTATCACGAGAGTAGTTAGGTTGACAATAAAAGTTGTTAAAGACTATTTTTAATGCCATGTAATTTTGTATTGGTTTTAAGAGATTAATAATCAATCGAGTTGCATGAGAAAGGGTTGTTTTTGAGAGAAAATAACTTGGAATTAAGTTTCTAGACTTAGGCATATGAATGACAATAAAATCCATGAAATCTATAATATTGCATGATGAAATAAACAATGATTCATTACCCTAGAACTCTCTTTGACTCTTGTGTTTCTCACTTTAATACTTTCTTTATTTGATTTATATTTTCTATAACTCATAATTTTCAAATTCAATCCTCAAATAAAATTGATTCAACTCTAGAATAGCGAAGTAACTTAAACCTTCACAATTGGATCTCTAGTGGAATGATATTCGGACTTAACCGTCTTATATTATAACTTGACCCGTACACTTGCGGTTAACACTCAAAGTGTGCATCACATTGATGGGCACATTCATGATGCCGGGTTGATTTGCCGGTAATGTCAGTTGGAAGTAGTCTCAAATTGCCTTTGGTATCTCCTCCGCCATCTCCTCGATGTGATTGTGTTGAACCCTTAGGTTTCTTCTACACGTCCTTTCAATCTCGGGATCAAGAGGGAGAATATTAGTATTATCTTGAGGCATAAACCGACAAAATAAAATAAAAAAATAGAATAAAAATAAAATAAATAAATAATCAACAAAATAAGATACACCTCAAATTAAGATCTATCAATTCTAATGAATATTAAATAACAAAAACCGTTCTTGGATCCCCAACAATGGCGCCAAAAACTTGATGCGCACTTTTAGTGTTAACCGTAAGTGTATGGGTCAAGTTATAATATAAGACGGTGAAGTCCGAATATCGTTCCACTGGAGATCCAATTGTGAAAGTTTATGTTACTTACCTATTCTAGAATCGAATCAATTTTATTTGAGGATTGGAATGGAAGTTGTTAATTATGGAAAATATACACCAAATAAGGAAGTAATAAAGTGAGAAACACAAGAGTCAAAGAGAGTTTTAAGGTAATGAATCTTTGTTTATTTCATCATGCAATATTATAAATTTCATGGATTTTATTGTAATTTATATGCCTAAGTCTAGAAACATAATTCCAAGTTATTTTCTCTAAAAAACACCATTTCTCATGCAATTCGATTGATTACTAATCTCTTGAAACCAATACAAATTACATGGCATTAAGAATAGTCTTTAGCAACTTTTATTGTCAACCTAACTACTCTCGTGATAGATTAACAACAATTCATTCTTATAGATCAAGTTAAACATACAATCTCTTAATCATACATCTAACCTAACATGTGAAGATGGCCAATCCACAAGAATTAAACACAATAACAATGAAAAGCATAATCATTCCAACAAAACCATGAAAGTCTACAATATCAACATGAATTCATAAACAATTCATCAAAACCCTAAAACTAAAGAGTTTAGCCACTCATAGCTTGAAGCAACATGTTTAAACAAAATAAACAAAGAAAGAGTGTAAAGAAAGGGAAACTCTACTGAAAAGAGGCTCTTGATTGAGGTAGCACCGTCACGTCTCCTTGTCTCTCACGTCGGAATTCGAATGACACCACGATTATCTCGAACTCTTTTCCTCTGCCTTGCAACTAACTCACTCTTTGAACTCTTCTATGAACTCTTACTCAATTCTCTCCTTCTTGTGCCTCTTTTGGTCTGTAGATTGATGGTAGATTGATGATTAGGGCTGCTGGAAACTCCCAAATTTATAGAGTTGACCGCCCAAAAACTTACCATAAATACAATATTTTCATTTATGGAAAACTGCCGCCGCGACGCTATTGGAGAGCGCCACGGCGCTAGGGTTGCGTGCATAATTATTTGCTCTCCGGTTTTAGCGCTGTCTTGGCGCTGCCCCGATTTTTGTCATATTGAGTTTTTCTTCTATTTTTCGTCATATTCTTGCTTGATTTTGATCTTTTGGTCTTTTCTTCTAATTTTCCTCATTTTAACCTGATAACCACTAGCAAACAAGTGAAATCTAATATAAACTCTCTTAATTTGAGAGGATAGAAAGCACTTTTCAAGTACTTATCACCTAGCCAGTTCTGTGAAAATCTTCTCATATTCAGCTACAAACATACTTCCTTGAACTAACCTTAGAAATTCATTCCTCTTCTCATCACAATAAGATTTAGGATAATATTTATCCTAGAAAGATTTCTTAAAATCTGCCCACGTCTGGGAACCTGCATCTGCACTTTTGTTTTCTATCAAGTGCCACCAATCCTCAGCCCCTTTTTGGAGCATATAAGTAACTAGATCAAGTTTTCTATCTTGAAGACAGTTCATGACCCTGAAGCATTTCTCTACCTAATTCAGCCATACCTTGGCCTCTGCAGGAGCAGTAGTACCCTCAAACACCTGGGCACCTCAGGCTTTAAATCTTTCTATTCCATACTTCTTCTCAGGATCCCCCTGAGGTGACTCTACACTAGCTACCAGCCTCTGAGCTATTCTGTTGAAAATTTGCTCTCCCATATTCACATTTGCCTGAGGGTTACTAGACTCTCCCTCGGAAGTCTCCCTCACGTCACTAGTAGCGTGCGACGTCCTGGCATCTGCTTGCCTACCTCGTTTGGTCTTTCTAGGCATGTTCTTATATCGCATTATAACATCAATATATTACAGACTCAACATGCCCTTAACTATTATGCATGACCTCACTTCCCAAAACCTTATGCTCTGATACTAACTTGTCACACCCCCTCCCAGGCACCCTCCTAACACAGGAGAAAGTGTGATGACAGCAGACACCGTCCCTCTTATGATATCCATTGCCAACCTTAAGTCTTGACTATTACCTGATACACAGTTATGCACAATAATTGACCAACTTATTTAAACCAGGGTTAAGTTATCATACAAACATGTTTTCCACTCAAAATATACATTTACATCAGTTTCTCAACCTTAACCCTTAATATGTACAACTCATGATTAAGTTCAAATGTTTACAATTCTCAAGATACTAAACACTGGTGATGGGCCTAGACGAGTTTTTATGTAAGCTAAGCACCCGGACTCGCTCGCTACCTAGAAAACAGAAAAACAAAGAAAACATGAGCTAGGTTGCCTAGTGAGTGATTAGTTTTGTAAAAACTACCTTTAGCTTAGAAGCTAATTATAGTATATAAACATTTTATACAATATATATAAAACATCGATTCAAAGTTATACACATTACAAAACATGCTTAAATAGCATTATCAAATCAAATATGTTCATTCCAGGTAAAGATACTCATAAATTTCGTTTATCTCAAACCATTTTCTTTAATTGAGGCGGAACGAAGCTCAACGCTACTCAACGTCGAAAACATCCTTAGTTGGGGCGGAATAATCTCGACACACTTAATGTCTACCATCTCTCTATGTGTACATAAATATAATATTTTGGGTTACCCAAGTACCTTCTCCAAGTCCTTCAGTACTAGGCCCCATATACAAGATTTCGGCCACCCACATGCCTTCTTCGAGTCCTTCAACATTGGGGCCACCTCCATACTTAGGTTACCCATATGCCTTCTCCCAGTCCTTCAGCATTGGGAACCATTTTCATAACTCATATCCCTTCTCCGAGTCCTTCAGCATTAAGAATCATTTTCATATCCTGACTACCCATATGCCTTCTTCGTGTCCTTCAACATTGAGAGTCTTTTCACAAACAATATTCATAATCATCACGCTTTAAAATAAAATGGAATAATATAAATTCACAAGCTTCAATGCTTCCCATTAAATCATAAATTAACAACATGCTTTTCATATGCTTATTAAACAAACAACTTACTTCAAATGGTTTTCATTGTAAAACACATAATATACACGTTTCATCTCATGAAAGCATAATCATACAATCATGTTCCAAACATAATCTTTCAACAATGAAACTTTGTTCAAAGTAAACACATTTTAAATATACAACTTGTCCCGGGCCTTTAGTGGGTTATACACCTTTACCAGCTTTTCTTCGCATGTAATAATACATTTCTCGTGTTAGATTTCTCTAAAATTCCCTTTTACATAACCAGCAAGCTTTAAACATTTACACTTATTCAATGGTTTACCACCGAGACCAATTTTCATCAAAATAATCATTAATAACCGAGATTTCACGCACCAGCGAGACTACTAGCGAAACTAAGTTACGGATAAAACTGTACTAGCGATACCAGGACTAGCGAGACCAACGAGACTTACTTGGTCATCGGGACTAGTGATTCCAAATAAGAATTGTGAGACGCAAAGCCTCCAACGATACCAATGACACTCGTCTCGCTGCCCACGCTTAAATTCCCAGTGTCGCTGCTTTTCCAGCGATACCTGTCTCCCACAACTTCTACCTTCTCTTCTATTCTCACTTCTATCTGTTAAAAGTCGCATATCCAGCCCAAATTAGAACTTCTTTCCTTCTGCAAACTTGTAAAGAATTGTGTTTACTAGCTTACCTCAAGATTTCAGAGCTTAACTTCTCTTCATTCGACAGATGTTCCCAATTTACTTCGAGCTGCTCCAAATCACTCGAGGAATCCATACTAGTCGTTTCCACCTAACATTAAACATGTTTCTCTTCAAGTTCAGCTCAACTATCGTTCATAAGAATTGTTAAAAATTGAGTTAACTTACTAACCTCAAGTTC
The DNA here is from genome assembly GCA_031780015.1 of Citrullus colocynthis. NCBI lineage: Eukaryota > Viridiplantae > Streptophyta > Magnoliopsida > Cucurbitales > Cucurbitaceae > Citrullus > Citrullus colocynthis. Next base: position 139,452 of record QLSR01000371.1, read on the forward strand.
TCAGCCCTAAACGTAATCTCCACAGCTCGCTACACAACAACAATTAAATCTTCTGTTCCAGCTTCTATTACACCATGAAACCGATCAGAATTTTACTCAAATTTGCCCTAGACTCCTTATTCTACCTCTTTTTGTCGCTCAGCTAAGAAATAGAATTGGTTGAAGCTTTTGCAAACGTAGAAAATGATCGGAAACTCAGCTTTACACACTTAAATGAGCTGCCGACTTGCTTCCACTTTCTCTTTTATTTATTTAATTTTCATTTTCAATAATCGAAGTAACTCCTTCATTTTACAAACGGAACCTTCATTGACAAACTTGGATGGTAGCTTGGACAAATAGCACCATGCGTTTGTCCCATAGGCTCTCTTGAACACATGCTTCTCTAACGCAATCCCCTACTATCATCAACCAACGCATGACCACTTGCCCAACGACCTCAACATACACATAGCACCAACCTTCACCCATGCTCAACCTCAGGACACATACCTCAACTAGCAACCGCATAGCCACTCAAGCCAAAAGCTATTGGCCATCTTTCTCAATCACCTGCCTACTTTACTTGACATCTTTCAAAAATAAGAGTAGGGCTTACAGTTTAAGTCTAGATATCGTTCCACTAAGGATCCAATTTAAAGTTTAAATTACCTAGCTATTCTAGAGTTGAATCAATTTTATTTGAGGATTTGAAATCGAGTTTTGTTCAAGAAAATATTTAAAGCAATAAAGAAAGTAAGTAAAGTTGAAAAATCAAGAGTCAAAGAGTATTTTATGGCATTAAATCCCTTATTTAATTCACTATGCAATATTCTAGGTTTTATGAAATTAGTTGCAAATCATATGCTAAGTTTAGAATGTAAATTTGGGTTATTTTTTATAAAAAATAACATTTTCTCATGCAACTTAATTGATTACTAACTTCTTAAAACCAAAATAAATCAGATGGCATTAAGTTTAGTTTTTAGCAACTTTCATTATTAACCTAACTATTTCCATGAGAGATTAATAACGATTCATTATTATAAGTCTGGTTGTATGCAATCTATCAAATTGAATATCTAACTAACTATTATTGATGGCCAATCAACAATAGTTAAGTACAATAAGAATGAAAAGCATATTTACAACAATTCATGAAACGTTTACAACATTAGCATAACTTCATAAATAGTTCATCACTACCCTAAAACTAGAGAGTTTAGCCACTCATAGCTTTAGCAGCATAATTCAAAAGATAAATCTCAGTATAAAAAGTGTAGAAAGAATGAAATAATAAGAAAAAACTCTACTATAAAAAAGCCATTAATTGAGTGGAGACTGGAAAGATTCCTTTGATCTTCACTCGGGAACTTGAATGACCTCCGAGATTCCTTTCAAACATTTTCTCTCCTTTTTTGTAGCAAACTCACACTTTGAGGTTCTGAGATTTCATACTTAGGGTTGTTGATCATGTCCCAATTTTTAGAATTTATCAAACTTGTAGCCCAAGATCTTTCTAAAATTTACTATTTTTTTAAAAGGAAATCTGGTGTTGCGGTGCTGTGGGACAACACCGTGGCACTGACCTCCATGGAAAGCTACCCTCTAATGCTGTGTCGTAGCACCTTCTCAGTGCTATGGCACTCCTTGTGTAGCGCTACGACGGTCTTCATAGTGCTGCAGTGCTCTCACCTTATTCCAAATTTGATGCTCTTAGGTCTACAATGCCAAGGCATTGTTACCCTATTTTGAGGCTTTTGAACTTTTTCCTTTAATTTTTGTCTAGTTGTCGCTCGATTTGATTCTCTTAGCTTCCAAAGCTTATTTTCTCCACAATTACCTGAAACCACTAACAAAACATCAAATCTAATAAAAACATCCCTAAATTAAGAGTGATAAAAGCACTTTTTGAGTGATTCTCACCTATTGAAGGCCATTTTGGTCTTTTGATCTCCCTTGAAGCCTAGAATGTTCTATTTACCTCTAAATTCTCCAAATTAACCCAAAACGACTCGTAATACTTGAGATCCCAAAAATATGGATATATAAACACATTAAACATCATAAACGAGCGACATTGGAGCCATTAAGATAGCACATTTTGAATGCTATCATTAGTCTACATTTGGACAGTTTCTTGGTAATTCTTGATTTTAACTCTCTTTCTGAGATATAGTGTTAACAATCTTGATTGAGCCAAGTCTGATGATCGACCCATTGAATTGGTCTTGGATTGGAATCCAAGAGAGGCAAGGGCATGGAAAAAGTGGTCCTTTTCGGTTTGAGGAGAGCTTGTTGCTTCATAAGGAGTGTTAGTTTATCATTTTGCACAACGTGTTGTGGTCGATTATTAGGGGAAGGTTCCCCTCCATCAAAGTCTAGGTAGTTCTGCTCAAGCTTCGACTCATAGGTTTGATTAGTTAATAACCATTGGCGCTCTCAAATTTCAGGGATCAAGGCAACTTTGAAAGTTACTTATGTGAAATCCCAACCTATTGCTGAGATGGAAGGAAGGCTACACCATTTTTTAATCGATGAGAAGGTGTACTGAAAACAAAAGTCCCAAGTGAACTAGTTAAAATTGGGAGATCGAAATGTTGTATGGTCTCATAGTAGGCTTCTTATCTTTGAGGGAACACGATTTCTGGCATCCTAGACTCAAATGGGGTGTGGCAATAAGATGAGGTAAAATTTTCAAAATATTTTCACTAATTATTTTTAACATTTATTTTAGACCTCTCATCCCTATTTGGGTTATATTTCGATAGTTATTGAAGTTGTTCCTTAAAAAATTACAAATTAGATGAATGCATACATCCAACCAGGCTATACACTAGAGAAGAGATTACCCAGGCAATTGAGCAGGTTCATCCTAATAAGGCTTCTGGCCTTGACAACTTTTCAACATTTTTTTTCTAGAAATATTGGGACATTGTTGGGGAGAAAACGTGAGGCATTGAAGGGCGGAATTTGTCACACCCCTTCCCAGATTACCCTTTTAAACCCATAAAGAGGTGTGAAGACAGCAAACATCACCCTCTTGTGACATCTACTGTCTGACCTTTAACATATTTGCACATACTAATGCCAAGTAAACCAACACTCTTATATTAAAAATAAAAGTTAAAGTTTATACAAATCTTTCTAACATAAACAACACTTCAGAATCTCAAGCCTAACTCTAATATGAAAAGGCTATATTCTGTGGCAGACCTTGACTTCGATGGCAATGAGAACTCTTATTGCTACCTAGAAAGGATAACATAAAAGAAAGAATGAGCTACCTAGTCCAGTGAGTGGTTAAGTGTATAGTAAAACAAGGGTAATACATGTCCCTTAATAGTTCATCAACATAGCAGCAAATGTACAAAATTTAAATCCATCACAATGAGGTTATCTACTCAAACCTCAGTCACAAACTGCTACCCAGTACCGTTCTTAACTCTGCTAGCACCTCTCGGCTCAACTACTCAATCCATCCCCTATGTGCACATAGACTTACCTCTGAGGGATCAGAAACTAGACCCGTCAGTCCTTTGACCATCCCAAAAGAGATACTTTCCACAGGATCAGGAACTAGGTTTCGGTAACCCCTTGACCATCACGTGAGGTTCTATCCCCGACACAAGATCAGAAACAAGATCCTTGGATCCTCTGACCATCCTATACGACCTTAGCTTCCTTTACTATGCAATAATCACTACTGCAATTTTGACTTTTTTTTACGCGGGAATTTTTTGTTTTATTGACGTTTGTGACATGCTACCATCAACAAAACCTTAATTTTGAGCTTTAAAAATAATTATTAATTAGAAAATATATATCTTGATGGTCATAAAACATAAAAAAAATTTATAACTAACTTGACGCGCAAAATGTCAAGAAAACTACCTTTCTTTATACAAAAGTACGTATGTTCTCATCAAAAAGCAAATTCTTGATTTTCCGATATGTTGATGGGCAAAAGTGTCAAGAAAACCATATCTTGGTGGGCATTGCCCGTCAACAAAACTATGTATTAATCGTGAAAAAACACGCGGGAAAAAGTACGCAGGTTAATCAAGAATGAGGGAATTCTTGATGGGCAATGCCTGTCAAAATCTATTCTTACGTTGACGGGCATTGCTCGTCACCTAAAGCCCAAAACGACGTCAGTTTGAGCCACCTGATTTTCATCTCCTTCTCCTTTGTCTTCTTCGTCGTTTTCATTCTTTGAAGTCAAGCCCTAATTTTGTTAACTCTAGCTGATTTTCATCCAGCCACTTCTATGTGTGCTACCGCCATTCCATCCGTCGCCACCTCGTCATTTGCTGCTGTTTCATCCGCCACCAATTTTCATCCAGCCACTTCGTTTTGGTTTTTTCTTCCATCGTTGCTATTTCATCCGTCGTTGCTGTTTCATCCGTCGAGGCTGTTTCATCCGCCATCGAGGTTTACCCACCATCGTTTCGTCGTCTGTTGCCATGAGTTTATATATGCCGATTTTCATCCAACCACTTCGTTTTAGGTTGTCCTTCCACTGTTGCTATTTCATCCGCCGCCGAGGTTTATCAGTTAGCCACACCCGTTCTGTTATGCTGGCGTTCTATGAATTTCTTCTGATGCTACTTGTGGGCTTTAATTAAATATCTTGAATTTAATTAATCAATTTTGATTTCTTGAAAAAACTTTAATTAATATCTTGAAATTGATTAATCAATTGCGAGTGCTTGACAAAATATATTGTTATGGTTGAATTTGATTAATGAATTCCAATTGGTTTGCAAAATATATTCTAGGAATATTTGAAACATTAAAGACATGCACTTGAGCATATTGAAATTGATTGTTTTGAGTTCTGTTAAACTTATGGTTAAACTTAAAATATAAGCTTGAAATTTGATTAATGAATTCCGATTGGTTGCAAAATATATTCTCGTAGAATACTTATTATGTTTCTAAATCTTAGGATTAGACTACTACAAATACTTTGAAGATTAGAATGAAATATCAATGGTTGAATCCAAATTGCATTCTAATATGTGTTACTAAAATTGATAACTTGAGGTATATTGTATTGACAATCATGTTGTTATGGTAGTCACTTAGGAAATATCAACGGTTAAATCGAATTTGCATTCTAATATGTGTTACTAAAATTGATAACTTGAGAGGTATATTGTATTAATTATCTTGCAGTTGTGGTAGTCACTTAAATGTTTTGATAAATTAGGAATATTGGAGACACTAATCACATGCACTTAAGCATATTGAAATTGATTGATTTGAGTTTTGTTAAGTTTAGGGTTTAAGTTAAATTAAGATAGTTTATGTTTTGGCTTGGTATGTTTTAGTTGATTTTAGGTGTTGATAAGTTCAGTTTATGTTAAGGGTGGCCTCCATTCCTTATTTCACTTTCTTATATTTGCTTATTGTCTCATACGTATAACATGGTTTGTCTCATTGGCTTCATTTGCTTAGGTTATATATAATGGATAAATCGTGGATGCAAAAAAATAGATTATCTAATGAGTATCAAGATGGTGTTGATAGTTTTATTAAGTTTGCTCAAATACATTTAAGCAGTGAAACTCTTATACGATGTCCATGTGTTAAGTGTGAAAATTGTAAGATGTTAAACACTAATGAAATGAGAAACCACTTATTAATATATGGTATTGACCAAAGATATGATAACTGAATATGACATGGAGAAAATCTTGCTAGGTATTCTCCTTCGATCGTAGTATTAAATTTAGACTACAACCTTATTTTGGATGATAATTTTAACGATAATATCGTTGAGATGGTTGAAACGGCACAATGACATAGTATAGATGATTAAAAAAAATTAAGAAGTTTCTTGCAGATGCTGAGAAACCTTTATACCTTGGTTGTGACAAATTGACTAAGTTGGGTACATTAGTTAAATTGTATCACTTAAAAGCAAGATTTGAGTGGAGTGCTACTAGTTTTATAGAATTGTTGACCTTGTTGAAAAGTATATTACCTGAAAATAATGAGTTGCCAAAATCTACGTATGGGGCAAAAATGATTTTAGTTACTTTAGGAATGACCTATAAAAAGATTCACGGATATCCTAATGACTGTTGCCTATACAAAAAAGAGTTTGCTAATGCATCTAATTGTTTACATTGTAACAAGTCGAGCTGGAATAAGCATAAAAACTCGTCTGAAGTTTAAAAAGGAGTGCTTGCTAAAGTTGTATGGTACTTTCCACCAATTCTGCAATTTCAAAGGATGTTCATGAAAGAGTTAGGAACACACATGCGGAAGTAATTTGGATCTAAAGCACTCTAACTACATCAATTTTTAAGATTAAACATGCTTGTTCAACAAACCAAAAAACATAATTTTGATACTTACTTCTTGTAGCTCAAAATTGAAGTAATCTCCTTGATGATTTTGATTACGAACAAGAGTCTTCCTTGTTAATTTATGGCCTTAAAACCAATTGTAGGATTCAAATTATGATGAATTTGGAGCAAATTTAAGGGGTATTGAGAGTTTTTGGAGAGATCAGAATTTGAGAAAATTTCCAGCAAAAATTTAGTATTTCACCAACAAATTTCCATTTCTTCCAATCCGCTATTATTTTTGGGTTATTTAGGTTCTACAATTAATTTTTTGGATATACCCACCATTGTTTTGATCTAAAATACATGATACCCATGATATTGAGAATCTAGATTTGGACTTCTAAGGTGTTTGAGGTTGTCGGCCAACAAGGTGTTGTCGTGGGTGACGTTTTGAAGTTAGCGTTAAAGTCTCAAAGCCTTTGATACCCTTTTATTTGGTTACTGAAATTTAATTTTATAATCTTTACTCGTGGTTGTACTTAGGGTGGAGGCTTTTGGTTGAAGTGGGAGTAGCTCCTATTGTTGGGTTGTATGTCCTAAAATTCATAGTTTTTGTAGATAAGTGAATTTTAGTACATATGAAGTTATTCAAGTGAATTAATTATTTATTAACTCTAAATCCAATTAAACTACGAACCCTGAGTACTTGGACTTTATGTGGAGAAAGTTCATAGGTAGCCTCAATAGTCTATAGTACATGGATCAGGTTGGATACCTCTTCCTGGATACACTATTGAATACGACCCTCTTCATGATTGTTACAAATGTTGTAAGGTGTCATAAATGAAGTGATCCTGATTTGTTCATGTAGAGACATGTGAGCGAGGGTATTCTACATAATGAGATTGTGTAAGACTGACCCTGAAATAATCACTGTTAAGTATTAACACCATTTACAATTAACACTGATTAATTTTACTTATCGATGACCTAGATAACTTTATCTGAATCTTGAGCTATTTATGATCTCCTGTTTATTCAGAATTATCCCTTGATCTGCACAGGTGAGCTGAGTAAGCTCAATGGTGTTGCTCAACATTCCTCCCATTTCAGGGATAAGATCGGGTAGATAGTTGGGGACATAGAATTTGCAAGACAGAATTCACTCCTACCCAACTTAGGGATAGTAGAGAGGTTGTTCTCTTAAGTGTTGTTCCCAGGACTTGAACAAGGGACGCTATTCTCTCACTGACCCGAGAGAGAATGGATTTAGTGATTAGATCCTAAATCAATTGTTCATTAGAGGGACAATGGTACTTAAGGAGAAAAGATGTAACTCAGAGGTAAATCAGTATTTGACGTAGCTGAAGTTATGGTAGGGTTTTGATAGATGTCCAATAAGGTAAGCTCACCTTAGGAGTAAATGATGAAGAGGTAATTTTAAACATTTTTAGATCTCTAAAATATGCAGTGAATCCGACTACTGCGGCGACCCACAATGATCAACAGTAGTAAATCGGGGTGGTGGTAGGTAGCTGGATGGTGGCCTCCTTGTTGACGCACACTTGAAGATGAAGAAGAAGGGGAGGGGGTTGACCTCTATAGTCAAATTGGGCCCAAGTAAAGCCACCCTAACCTTAAAAAAAAGTCCAAACACTTACCAAAAAGAACTTAGGAATTGATTCACCTGAAAACTTGAGATGTTACAATTAGATACAATTTGAGTAAAATTATGCTTCAAAAGGAGAAAAATGACATTCATTAGGCTTAGTCACATTAATGATGAGTACTTTGTTAGACATGGTCACATCATTAATAAGTTACACATTGGCATTCTGGGTATGTTAAGATGCATGTGTTGAAACAAACCCAAAAGTGAATATGTATGTTCAGAGCCTAAGAGTAGGCTATCCTCGAGGAGAAACAAAAATGGTCTTTTATGAAATCCTGAATAAAATAAGGTAATTATATGAAAAATATTAATTTTATAAGGAATGTCGAATGAAAGACAACAAAACTTTACTAAGGTTAAATAATGTTGATATTTTGGTTCCAAGTAAATCCACTACATAGCTAACAAATGTTGTTAACCATTTAATTACATTTGAATGTCAAATGGATCCTAATCTAACATGATAAGCGTCCATCGTGTTGGGATAGTTATGAGACAACTCAACCTTTACAATGACTTAATTGAAGTCAAAGTTTTCATAATTGGTCGACAAATTAAAGGCTTATCATCTCAAAATTGTGTTGAGGGATAGATGTTGACTAGGATTGCAAGATCAAAATTATGAACTCGAGATAAAGTCTATGTACTTCATCTCAGTTTGGATTTGTATACTTTCTGGATGGGGTAAAACCCATAAGATATGAATAGAGCTACTAAAAAGACGTACATGTATAGATAAGAAGATATGGATCTTCAAATTAAGATTCATGGTAGAAGGTGAAACTTGTTGAGAGAAATTAGACTGTGGGTCAATTTTCTCACTCATTGCCATAGTGGATTCTAGGCATTATTCATCGTTGCATATGAGATATGTAAAATGAATATTTAGATTCTTTTATGAAAAGAATTTAAAGGTACGTCTACACAAACCAACAAAGGAGTTCATTTCAAAGATCAAATGTGAAGAGTTTCAAAATTTGTATAGGTTCATTTGATAAATGAATTAGAAAATAAATTAGACAATTAGATCTTTGAATATAAGGTTTGATAAGAGTTATCATAACTTATAACTTTGAACAAATATTAATGATCTTGTGTAGATAACAAAATCATAATTGACAAGTGGATATTTCTCATGTTTTATATTAATGACGTATTACTCACTATGAATGATGTAATGTAACATAAAATATTTGACTAACTAACCAATTAAGGACATAATGTTGAGTTTGTCTCAAACATTGTACGTTTACAAATCGTTTGTTAAATATTTGATGCAAAACTTCAAACAGAATGATAATGTATCATTCTAATGTGAAGTGAAGTTTAAGGAACAATATCCTAAGACACCTCAAGTGTTGAAGAAAAATAATTAATTATCTTCTCCTTATATGAGATGCTTAATTCATAAATGAGACTTAACATACAATTGGTTAGTTATATTGGTTATAGATGGTGTGACCATTAAGTACAAAATTAAATTTTTTTTAAAGTATATATGGATAATGAGAAATTTTTGTGTATAATGTTAAGATATAATCTTTCACAATATATAATATGTTTTATAGAGATTTAGAAAATCTATGGTAAGATAAAATTTATCCTATGTGGTGGAGAATGGTACACAACACAATTGTTTTGCTTCTGATTCAAAACTTTGTGTAATAAAATATCCTTAAAGATCTGGAAATGTTTCAGCTCTGAGATACTTTGTGTAATAAAGTATCATGGTAGTGACCAAGATGACTTTGAATGACATATGGTTTGATTTATATAAAAGGACTCTCTAGGCCAAATTGTATGTGAGTCATCTAGAATGTCTAGGATTGTGAGATATGTCTCTTCTTCGCTAGGGCAAGTGGGACGTTTTGGGTATAGGGTATGCCCTAGGATACATGTCTCATTGACTTTAGTGCAAGTGGGATATTAGTGGGGATTTATGCCTTAAAGCCTCAAAGTTTATTAGTTGGTTAATTTAATTATTAACTATTAAATATTAATTTATCCATTAACTAACCAGAGAAATCCATGGTTATTAAATGTAGTCTTGAAGAGTATGTAGTTGACTTACGAGTGGATCATGTTCAAGAAATAACCTAAAAGTCTATAGTATATAGATAAGGTTAGGTGTCTTACCTTGGTGACACTATGGATACGACCCACTTTGCAATAGTTACAAATTGTTTGATCCAAACCATTCATGTAGAGACACGTGAGTGGGGGTATCCTATACAAAAAGTTTGTAGAAGACCAAACAACAAAATATTTAATCTCTTTTTGTTAATCCGTTAATTGATGAGATTAATATTTCATAGGATGATCATGTGCGACTCAATCTTAATCCTGAGTGATTTATGGACTCCTCTCTATGAGGTCAGTCCTTCGATTTGCATGGTGAGAGTGGCCCGAGTTGCCAACTCAATAAGCCTACCATTTTTGGGACTTGAATAAATGGGGAGCTGGGAATATAACTTCACAATATGAAATTCACTCATTGTCGTGTAGGGTAATTATATGAGTAGTTCCCTTTAGTCTCTCTAGTTTACTCATAATTCTTTGTTTCCTTTTTAACATTGAAATTGTCTAATTGTTTGTCATCTTTGTTCATCTTGGATAACTCCTTGAATCTTGAATCTTAAATTCTTTGATTTTTAAATATCGTGTCTTTTTTGTTAGTTCCTTGTATCTTGAACATTAGGTTTTTGAGTTTTAGCTTTCTTTTTGGTTTAATTCTACTAGTTCTTTACTTGAGTTTGACACTTTACAGTCATTCTTTCTTGGTTTGTTCTTGGCTTAATCTTCTAATCTTGATTGCAATTTTTTACTCATCACCGTTTTAAGAGAATTCATATTTGTGAGAGAGAGCCTACATTCAAGAGTGTAAACACGAGTGAACTTCACCTATCGAGTGAAACACGTGAGGGAGTGGTTTGTGAGGTCCATTTTTCTTTCACTTCCTTTCTATTTTGCAATTATGTCAGACAATGGTGGTGTTTCGCAAAGGCAGCTACAAGAAGCACTCATTGAGGGAATCATGCAAAATTTGGAAACCTTAATCAATGTAAGATTGAACATAATAGAACAAAGGCTTCAAGCTAGGGAAAGATCCCACGTAAGAAGGTGAGTTGTGGAGGTTCTAGAGAAGAGCAAAGACTTAGAGCAAGATGAATCTGACTTTGACCCTACTATAGTTGCGCCTAAAAAAGGGGCACGACAAGGCCGGGGGGGGGGGGGGGGGGGGGG
>QLSR01000371.1:150924-217535 GCA_031780015.1 Citrullus colocynthis
GGGGGGGGGGGGGGGGGGGGGGGGGGGGGGAGGAGGTTTTCACAATAGAAGGCCGCAAGGTAGAAGAGAACCATTATGGCAATCGAGGTTTTGGAAACATGAAAGTTAAATTCCCAAAGTTTTATGATACATCTAACCTTGAAGACTACTTCCAATGGGAACATGAGGCATAACATATTTTTCATGGTAACGATTTGTCTAAAGAGAGAAAGGTAGCTATCTCTATAACTCATTTTAAGGGATATGCACAAACATGGTGGAATAAGCTGTGTTCCAAGAAGAGGAGGTACCATGAGGGTCCCATGAAAACATGACTAGAACTGAGAGAGCTCATGAGGAGGCGGTTCATGCTAAAACTTTACCTAAGAGATTGTGCACACAGACTTCAAGCTCTATGTCAAGGGAGCAAAAGTGTGGAAGATTATTTCAAGGAGGTGGAGATGTTGATGGAGAGATTAGAGATAGATGAGGATGAAGGGAACACTATGGCTAGATTTCTTCATGGCTTAGATATCGGCTTAGATATTGATGTGACTGAACGTGTTGAATTGCAAGTATACACGAATATAGAGGAATTTGTGCATCTTGCCATGGAAGTTGAAAAGCAACTTCAGAGGCGCAAATCAAGGTACACTTCTAAAAATGTTTCCAATTCAACTTTTTGGAAATAGAGTGACAAACCTGTTGATCTAAATTTAAAGCCAAGTTAGAAGGTGATAAAACCTAAATATAAGGGAGAGTCCTCATCGAAAGCAAACCAAAGGTGAAGGCACCCACAAGTAGAAATAAAGACTTTAAATGTTGAAAATGTCAAGGAGTGAGACACATAAATTGAGAATGCCCTAATAAGAGGACAATGATCATTAGAGAAGGAGAGAGATAGTCACTAATGTGAGTGAAGATGATGAAGAAACAAAAAGGTTGTGAGTGACCAAGAGGGAGCAAAAAGGTTGTGAGTGACCAAGAGGGAGAGAAGAAATGGAAGATATTGCACAATTATCCCTAATCACTAGGAAAGTCTTAAGTACACACATGAAGGAGGATAATTTGGAGAATCAGAGAGAGAATCTTTTTCATACATGTTGCCTCGTACAAACTGTACCATGTAGCATAATGATTGATAGTGGGAGCTGTACGAATGTTGTGAGCTCTAGTATGATCTCACGATTAGGCTTGGATACTACAACCCATCCACAACCTTACAAACTACAGTGGCTTAATGATTGTTGGAAATTTCAGAGTGACTAAGCAAGTGAAGGTTTCTTTTGCCATAGGGAGATACAAGGATGAAGTGCTCTGTGATGTGGTGCCATGCACACAGGTGATATACTCCTTGGTAGGCCTTGGTAGTTTGATAGGAAGGTTAGTAATGATGGTTTTCTTAACTATTACAACTTCACACACAATGGTAAGAAAATTGTGCTTGTACCCCTATACCCTAAACAAGTGCTTATTGACCAAGAAAAGTTGGAAAAAAGAAAAGAAAAGATTGCAGCAAAAGGAAAAGAAAAGGAAAAAGAAAAAAAAGAAGAGAGCTTGAGATAAAATGAGGGATTAAGAGAACAAAAGCATAGCTCGTGACCTAGAGAGAAAAAAAGAGAAAAACTTAGTAAGTTAGACTGCCAAATATTTGGAGATTAGGAAAGCTATGTTTTCAAAAAAAAAAAAAACATTTTCATGGTTACAATTAAAGAAGTCTACTTGCTAACCTAGGATCTAGAAACCTCTTTGCCTAGTGTTTTTGTGTCTATTTTGCAGGAATTTGATCAAGTCTTTCCCGAGGAGTTACCTAAGGAGTTACTGCCTTTAAAGGGCATATAGCATGAGATTGACTTTAATCTAGGTCCTCAGATACCAAACCGACCAACCTAACAAACCAATCCACAAGAGGCTAAAGAGATTCAAAAGCAAGTTGATGAGTTGCTTGCTCACAAGTATGTGCATGAAAGTTTAAGTCCTTGTAGTGTTCCTATCTTACTTGTACCTAAGAAAGATGGATCTTGGAGAATGTGTGTAGATTGTAGGGTTGTTAATAAAATTACAATTAAGGATAGACATCCAATCCCTAGGTTGGATGACATGCAAAATGAATTGTATGGTCGTAGCTTATTGACAAAAATTGACTTGAAATCTGGATATCATTAGATTAGGATGAATGTTTGAGATGAATGAAAAACTAATTTCAATACTAAGCATGGTCTTATATGAATTGCTAGTTATGCCTTTTGGCTTAACTAAGGCACCTAGTACCTTTATGAGACTTATGAATCATGTATTGCGTGAATTTTTAGGAGAGTTTTGAAAATTGCTTGACAAGTGCTTTTTATTTTCATAAATTAAGGGAGTTTATATTAGATTTCACTTGTTTGCTAGTGGTTTTCAGGTCAATATAAAGAAAACAAGAAAAGAAAGTCAAAGGAACCAAACTGAGCTAAAATCAAGTGGAAAAGAGGAAATAATCCCAAAAATCCCAAAAATAGGCATGACACATTTTTCCGAGAAAATCAATCAAGTAAGCGCAGCAGTGCTGGCCCGGCGTTGCTGCTCAACGCTGAGGGTAGGATTCAATGACACACAGCATGACGACGCCATCTTATAGCACGACTGCGCCACTGATGTGAGTCTTTTTGGTGTCGCTTCCAAAAGACCCAATGAAATAACATTTATAATTATATCGATCTTTACAACTATTACTGCTAAAACGTAGTACTAGTGGCAAGACCGGGTCGATCTGCAGGGAAGCACAAAGATTAGTTTCTCAAAGCTAACCATTTAGTTAAAGCAACAAATGGGGGGGAGGGGGGGTTTTGTGTGGTTTGAGATTTGAATATGCATGAAAATAAAATGGAAGGAAAGTAAAGGATAGATGTGTAATCAAACAAAATATTCTAGCTTAAAGAAACGGAATCACCCAATGTAATTTTGATCATTGAATTATCAATACATGATTTTAACTTCTTACCTATGCCTAGCTCAATTGATTAGAAAGGCTAACCAATGGTCCAAATTATCAAATTAGCCAATTTGATTAGATGAAAAGCATCATGATCAGTTTAACTAACCGCATTATGCTTTAGGGATTATGCTAGGATAAATTTCCAATTGGAAATGCCTAATTAGAAATTTAATACAGTTTCCCCAAGGTCGATGAACAATGCTCTTCGTTTTCGACTACAAATCACAAGCTTATCTAACCTCTTGCTCCTTAGAGATTAACCTATAGCATGTCACATATTATATGTTAATCTAAAGCGTTGAATGGCACAATCAAACATTGGTTGTCAATCAATAGCAAAAAATGTCATTCATAATCAATAAATTAAGAGTAAAACCCATAGACAAAAAAACTCAATCATATTATCAAAATACTCCCAATAATACAATTGGTTCCTCCAAAATCCTCTAAACTAGAAAACTATAAAGATCTTACCTTCTCATGGTGGTGGACAAGATAAAACTCATCCTTTTTATTTGATTACGGGAAGAAGATGAAAGAAAACATAAAAAGTAATGTTTTAGATGGATAAAGAGTGAAAGAATGAAGAAAACGAGTGGTTATATGCCCAAAACAGCCACCTAGATCAAAAGATATGACCTAATTACCGAAGTGCAGATTTTATATCTACGCGAAGCGTCGCGGCGCTGTCAAAATCGGATGTATACTGTTTTTAGCACGGCGACGAGGTCTTTTAGGGGCATTTTGGTCTTTTTGACTTCCACTTGACCTAATTGCTTCATTAGCACACCAAATTGGTTTATTTTAACTCCATTTTCTTTCTAACGCTCGGTTCTACCTTTTAAGAGCTTGATAAGTACAAAATAATATTTTTAACATATTAAATAGTGCAACGATCTCGAGTTAAGATGAGGAAGATAGCACATTTTAAGTGTTATCAAACACCCCCAACTTAATTCTTGATCGTCTTCGAGCAAGGCAAAAACACACATCAAAATTAAATGTTTGCTTAACTACATGAACCATAACTCTAGTCTCAATGTCTTTCAAGAACAATATTTGCAAGCAAGGAAGTCACATAAGTATATTCAATCAATGAGACAATTTTAAAAACACTCTTAGCCTATTCATGCACGAGAAAATGCAAAGCCCTTCTTCTTAGACCATAATGAACCCAGAAAAGCTTTAAATGATCCACAATTTGTTTTCCCCTACACTGGCTCAAACACTGACTATTAAGTGCCAAAAAAATCAAAGTAGTAATATGTCAACTGAGGCACATGAAATTAAACTCTAAGTACATCCTAAACTTGCATTTATTTTACCTAGGGGTATTAGCTTTCACACATCACTACAGGGAACTATACTCACTCTTTTCTCGTGAGTGTCCTAACTAATCACAATGAAGGTAGCTCTTTCTACCCTAAGTCATGCACAACATTACATTCATTTTCTTTTGCTCTTTTTCATAATATTTTCTTTTCTCTGCAAATGATTTTATCAGCTGATTTTTAAGCAGTCATATAAATAGTTTTTCTTCCTCAATATTACATTACAACTTATCATGCAAGACACTTTCTAATCAGTAGGGCCTTTCGGAGTGACAACAAAAATATAGGCTACATAACTCGATTCTAAGCCCAAAAGGATCTAAGATAGAGGGGCAAAGGACTTAAACATGCATGAGAGGCAAGAAGAAATTTTAAAATGGCTCAAAATCATGAATATACTGCAAACTTCCTATTAGGCAAACATTATCCCAAGCAAAAGCATCATGTCATCAACTGTCTTAATCATGAATCAAATAGCAAAGCAAACAACAATTCAAGCACATATAGTCCGCGCTCAAATGCTATTGGACTCAACTAGATCACAAAAGTCATAACCCAACCACCCCCAACTTTTGAAGCATACATTGTCCCCAATGTATAAAGCAGTAAAGAGCAAGGACAAAGTAACAAGTAAACAGAAAACCTTCCTTGAAAAATTGAAACACACGGGATGGCATGGAATTTCTTCTCCAAAGTCTCTCTTAGGCCTTTTCTCCATCACCTAAGAAAAAGAAAAGAAAAAAAATATTAAACTAAGAAAGCAAAAATAACTAAACTAAACCTAGAAAGCAATTAAATTTAAGTGCGTGGCTGCCTCCAGGAAGCACAAATTTTTAATGTCGGTTGCTCGACGTGATTTGTTCCTTATCAAGGCACATAGAAGTTCTCGTATTTTTTATAAGCACATGCAAAGTGCTTTCTATCCTCTCAAATTAAGGGAGTTTATATTATATTTCACTTGGTTGCTAGTGGTTCTCAGGTTAAAATGAGGAAAATTAGAAGAAAAGACCAAATGATCAAAACCGAGCAAGAATACGGTGAAAACAAGAAGAAAAACTCAAAGTTGCCACAATTGGGGTAGCGCCGCGACGTCGAGACGGTGCTGCCCCAACGCTAAAACCCAAGAACATGGTCTGCGCAACATAGTCACAGCGACGCGATGCACTCTTTCCTTAAATGGCAGCGCCACAATGCCAGTTTCCTTATTTGAAAAAAAATGTATTTTTGGAAAGTTTTCTTGGGCGAAATACTCTATAAATTTGGGGGTTTCCAACAGCCCTAATCATCATTCGTAGCACAAAATTACAGACCGAAAAAGCCACAAGAAGGAGAGAATTGAGTGAGAGTTCATAAAAGAGTTCAAAGAGTGAGTTAGTTGCAAGGAAGAGGAAAAGAGTTCGAGATAATAGTGGTGCCATTCGAGTTCCGACGTGAGAGCTAAGGAGATCATGATGGTGCTACCTCAATCAAGAGCCTCTTTTCAATAGAGTTTCCCTTTCTTTACACTCTTTCTTTGTTTATTTTGTTTAAACATGTTGCTTCAAGCTATAAGTGGCTAAACTCTTTAGTTTTAGGGTCTTGATGATTTGTTTATGAATTCACGTTGATATTATAGACTCTCATGGTTTTGTTGGAAAGATTATGCTTTTCATTGTTATTGTGTTTAATTCTTGTGGATTGGCAATGTTCACATGTTAGGTTAGATGTATGATTGAAAGATTGTATGTTTAACTTGATCTATAACAATGAATTGTTGTTAATCTACCACCAGAGTAATTAGGTTGACAGTAAAAGTTGCTAAAGACTATTCTTAATGCCATATAATTTGTATTGGTTTCAAGAGATTAGTAATCAATCGAGTTGCATGAGAAAGGGTTGTTTTTTAGAGAAAATAACTTGGAATTAAGTTTCTAGACTTAGGCACATGAATGACAATAAAATCCATGAAATCTATAATATTGCATGATGAGATAAACAAGGATTTATTACCCTAGAACTCTCTTTGACTCTTGTGTTTCTCACTGTATTACTTTCCTTATTTGATTATATTATCCATAATTCACAAATTCAATTCCAATCCTCAAATAAAATTGATTCAACTCTAGAATAGCTAAGTAATTTAAACCTTCACAATTGGATCTCCAGTGGAACGATATTCGAACTTTACCGTCTTATATTATAACTTGACCCGTATACTTGCGGTTAACACCTAAAGTGTGCATCAAGTTTTTGGCACCGTTGTCGGGGAATCCAAAGAACGGTTTTTGTTATTTAATATTCATTAGAATTGATAGATCTTAATTTGAGGTGTATATTATTTGGTTGATTATTTATTTTTTTAATTTTATTGTATTTTAAATTTTTTCTTTTTTATTTTATTTTATTCTATTCTTTTTTTTTTTTTTTTTTCGGTTTATGCCTCGAGACAATACTAATATTCTCCCTCTTGATCCCGAGATTGAAAGAACGTGTAGAAGGAATCTAATAGTTTAACACAATCACATTGAGGAGATGACGGAGGAGATACCAAAGGCAATTCGGGACTACTTCCAACTGACATTACCGGAAAATCAACCCAGCATAATGAATGTGTCCATCAATGTCAACAATTTTGAATTAAAACCGAGGTTGATCCACATGGCTAGAGAGCTAGCCTTTAGAGGAAGAACCAATGAAGATCCTCACAACACCTAGGGTCTTTCTTAGAAATATGCGGAACGGTAAAGATGAATGGCGTTTCTAACGATGCAATTAAACTAAGACTTTTTCCTTTCTATTTACAGAACCATGCTAAGGATTGATTGGAAACCATACCTCCGGATAACATCACCACATGGGAGATCTTAGCTCAAGCTTTTTTGAACAAATATTTTCCACCAACTAAATCTCAAAGACTAAGAACGAAGATCATTATAGAGGCCACCAACAACAACAACTTCCAACTCATTGCCATCCTAACTTGAGGAACCATGAAAACTTTTCTTATGCTAACAATAGGAATGTTTTGCAAGGTCCTCCCGGTTTATCCAATGTAGGTCCATCACACATCGAAAAGAAGTCCAACTTAGAAGACTTGATGGTAAAGTTCATAAAAGAATCAAGAGGAAGGACCACCGCATTGAAAAGCACCGTACAATGTCATGGTAAGGCTATTCACAACATCGAGGTACAAATAAGCCAAATCGCCACCAAACAATGCAAAAGGGCAAATTTCCTAGTTGCCCCGAGAGAAATCCAAAGGAGAAGTGCAAGGCCATGACTTTGAGGAGTGAGAAAAAGCTGTCCACTCCCTTGATCAATGATGAGGATGATGAGCAAGAGGTAGATGAGACCATCCAAGAGCCTATGTTAGAAGATGAACCAAATGAGAGTAGTACTTGCCATGCTATAGACGTAATTGATCACACTATTTCTAAGCATGTAGAGGTTATGTTGGCTAGTGATCATCTAGAATAAAGCATAATGGATGAGAATGAAGATACTATTTTTGATGAAATAGCCTTTTATGCTAGGTGGTTAGATAGTATGCCAATATGCACTAAAATGTATAAAATGTCTCTAGCTCCTTTGCATGTTGTAAATGATATTGAGAAACCTGTGCTTGAATTAAAGGTGTTACCTCCTCACTTGAAATATGCATTCTTAGATGGTTTATCTTCTTTCCCTATTATATCTTCTAATCTTAATTTTGTGGAAGAAGAAAAATTGCTGAGAGTATTAAGGGATCATAAGCCCGTCATTGGTTGGTCTATTGAGGACCTTAAAGGTATTAGTCCATCGGTCTGTATGCACAAAATCTTGATGGAAGATACCTTTAACCCATCAATAGAGCACCAAAGGAGACTTAATCCTGCCATGAATGAGGTAGTTAAGAAAGAAGTGCTCAAGCTTTTGAAT
Organism: Citrullus colocynthis; assembly: GCA_031780015.1. NCBI lineage: Eukaryota > Viridiplantae > Streptophyta > Magnoliopsida > Cucurbitales > Cucurbitaceae > Citrullus > Citrullus colocynthis. The sequence continues at coordinate 159,109 of QLSR01000371.1, forward strand.
GCAGGAATTATATATGCCATATCTGACAGTTCATGGATAAGCCCTGTTCAAGTGATACCTAAGAAAGGTGGTATGACTGTGGTTAATAATGAAAAAAATGAGATGATAGCCACTAAAACTGTGACAGGATGGCGTGTATGCATTGATTATGGGAAGTTGAATAAGGCTACTAGGAAAGATCATTTTCCTCTTCCTTTTGTAAATCAAATGCTTGATAGACTTGCAGGTTATTCTCATCATTACTTCCTAGATGGATATTCAGGTTATAATCAAATTGTCATTGCTCCTGAGGATCAAAAAAGACAACATTTACTGTCCTTATGAGACATTCGCTTTTAGGAGAATGTCATTTGGTTTGTGTAATGCCCCTACTACTTTTCAACGTTGTATGATGTCTATTTTTCGGAGGCTCATTGAAGATATAATGGAGGTTTTTATGGATGATTTTTTTTTTTTTTTGTATTTGGGTCTTCATTTGATTCTTGTCTTGCTAATCTCACTTGTGTTTCGCAGAGGTGCCAAGATGCTAACCTTGTTTAAAATTGGGAGAAGTGTCACTTAATGGTGAAAGAAGGCATCGTCCTAGGGCACAAAGTCTCTCAAAAGGGATTGGAGGTGGATAGGGCTAAAATAGCTGCCATTGAACAATTGCCACCTCACAACAATGTGAAGGGAGTCAGAAGCTTCTTAGGGCATGCAGGGTTTTACAGAAGATTTATTAAAGATTTTTCTAAAATTGCTAAACCCTTGAGTAATTTGCTAGAAAATGAAGCCAAGCTTATCTTTGATGATGCATGTCTATTAGCTTTTAATACTTTGAAGGAAAGATTGATTTCTACACCCATTATTGTTGCACCAGAATGGAGTCAATCTTTTGAGATCATGTGTGACGCTAGTGATTATGCTTTAGGAGCTGTTTTAAGCTAACATAGGGATAACATGTTTAGGGCAATTTACTATGCTAGTAGGACTCTTGATAGTACTCAGCAGAAATATACTACTACTGAAAAAGAACTGCTAGCTGTTGTGCTTGCCCTTGATAAATTTAGATCATATTTGCTTGGCTCTAAAATAGTGGTGCACACTGACCATGCTGCTTTGAAGTATTTGTTTGATAAGAAAGATTCCAAACCTAGGCCAATGCGATGGATCTTATTATTACAGGAATTTGACTTAGAAATTGAAGACAGGAAATGATGTGAAAATATGGTTGCAGACCACCTGTCTAGGATTGAGAATGGAGATACTAACTCATGCCCCTAATTGTTGAGATGTTCCCTGATGAACGACTATATCAGGTAAAAGATAGTTTGCCTTGGTTTGCTGACATAGTTAACTATCTTGCAGGAGGACATCTGCCACCTGACATGAACTCTCAACCAAAGAAGAGATTCCTGCACAATGTTAAGTCTTACCATTGGGAGGGCCACTTCTCTACAAGGTTTGTGCTGACAATATGATAAGGAAGTGTGTACCTTAAGAGGAAGTGGTAAGTATTCTAAACTCATGTCATGCCTCCCCCTTATGGAGGTCATTTTGGACCCACTAGAACGACATCCAAGGTACTTTGGTTAGGATTTTATTGGCCCTCCTTTTTTAAAGACTGTTATACCTTTGTTAAATCATGTGATAGGTGCCAACATACTGGCAATATCTTTAGACAACATGAGCTCTCACTGAAACTTATCTTGGAAGTAGAGCTCTTTGATGTTTGGGGTATTGACTTTATAGAGTCTTTTCCTATTTCTTCTGATGGCTACCTATATATTCTAGTTGCAGTAGACTATGTATCTAAGTGGGTAGAAGCCACAGCTACTAGGACCAATGATGCTCGCACTGTTTTAAAATTCTTGCATAAAAACATCTTCACACGTTTTGGTACACCTAGAACTATTATTAGTGATGAGGGCTGTAAGCCCTATACTTAGTTGAAAGGAAGGGCAAGCTAAAGCATGGTTAGTGTGGAGGCCGAGAGCTTAAGGCATGAGTTATCTTGCATCGAAGTGTATTATGCTTTAGAGAAATCCAAGGCACTGATTGAGATCTTTTGCTTATGGTGCAGTGTTTGAAGATGTGGTTATCAATCGCTAAGTGATATTGCTATGCGTTGAGAAGTGGCTATGCGTTGAAGGTTGGTATGCGTTGATGCATAGAAAAGTGGCCGAGAGGACCATGCGTTGGTCGACTATCCATTGATGGGGTGTTGAGCAGTTAGTGGCGCAGCAAGTTGAGGTTGTGCGTTGATAAGCCATGTGCGGGAGGTTACGTTGGCCGACCTAAGCAGGAAGGTGATGGCAGTGCTGGTGAGTCGGTGGTATATATATATATATATGTGAGTGCACCTAATAATTAAATACTTTAGACATATTTTTGAGCTTAGATTTATTCCATTTCGCAGACGAACAACGAGGAGAGGTAGAAGAAGGTGTTTATATCGAATTTAAGTAGAATTCGGATCATTTTCATGGTGAAATTGAAGCCGGAATCAGCAACTTGATTGTTGTCGAGAAATCTGAACATAGTTCAGTATTTGAAGAAGAGTGAGCTAAGGAAGTTGAAGCTAGGGCTGGAATTTTAAGGTTAGTAATTAACTCAATTCTTAGCAACTTCCATGAAGGATGTTTAAGCTGAATTTGAGCAAAAACATGTTAAATTCTAGGTGGAAGTAATCGGAGTTGAATTGCTAGACGATTCGGAGCAGCCGAAGCCATTTGAGAATATCACTTAAAAGAAGAAGAGTTATGGACTAAAATTTTGAGGTAAGTTAGAAAATTCACTCCTTTACAAGTTTGTAGAAGTAAGGAAGTCCTGAATTTGGCTAGAAATACGATTTTTAGCAGGATAAAGAAAGAGTCAGAAGAGGAAGAAGGAAGCAGTAGCCATCGAGTGTCGCTAAGACCGAGGTATCGCTAAGGAGCTGGAGAGTGAGCAGCGAGACGAGTGTCACTAGTAACACAAAGGGCTTTGCGTCTCATAATTCTCGCTGAAGTCTCACTGGTTGTTGCTCCTGAAGGTAATCTCGCTAGTCTCGCTAAGCCTGGTTTCGCTGGTGCTGCATGGTTGTAAGTAGGTTTCACTAACAATCTCGCTGATACTTATGGATCTCGCTCATTATAAAAAGTTGTAAACAAGAGAGGGACTAGTGATGAAACACATGTTTGAGATGTTTGAGCAAATAATAGTGAATATAGAGAGGAATATTAGAAATGTCTAACACGAAAAAGGTGTGTTTACAGGCCAAGAGGAGCTAGGGAAAGCGTATAACGCGCTCAGAGCTAAGAATAAGTTGTGAGTGACATTATGGTTTGAGATAAGCTTACTTAATTATCATTTTCTATATACTCAGTGATATCTGTGAAGCACGATTTGGGGTGTACCCATATGTATGAATCTAGAACATATCTTATATGTAAGATAGAGCTTGAAAGCATATTAGTTGATGTTCCTAAGTCTTACTAAGCTAGCTACTTGATGAATGATTTGAGAACTCTGAGATTCCATGATTTATGTTTAATTTGTGATTAATATGAAGTGCATGTCAGTACCTTAGAAAGATTGAAATGGGACCCAATGCTGAAAGACGTTGAGAAGGCATATGGACAACCCTAGTATTTCTATGAAGCTCTCACCGAAGGACATAGAGAAGGTGATTGAGTATCCACTAAGACCCTAGTACCGAAGGACATGAGAAGGTATACGGGCAGCCCGAGATCAGACAATCATATGTGCATAATAAAAGGCATTTGACGCTGGTGTATTGAGATTACTCCACACAGCTAAGGTTTATCGACGTTGGGAGCGTTGAGTTCGCTCCGCCTCAACTAAGGATTATTGAAAAGAAACTCAGTTGTGTGATCATAGTTAGTTGCAAGTTTACAGTGCGTGACTAAGCAGATTATACTAGTGATTGTAGTTATGCTTTATTGAGTTTATATTTTAGATAGTCATTCACTGAGCATTGTACCTCATAAATTCTCGTTTCTTTGATGTTTTTCCAGGTAGGGAGCGTGTTCGGAGTGCTTAGCCTACAATCAAGACTCGTCTGGGCGTAATCAGGATTTTGTACTTGGGAACTTGTAAACCTCAGCCCTATGTAGATATTATACTTATTTTGAGTAAGATAATGAGATATATTAGGCATACTTGTAAATATTACACATAGCCTCATTAATCTTACTCATAGTGTTATCCTGTTAGTAGACCTCTGCATAACTATTGTATAAGCTAAGTTTAATGCCAATAGAATCTGATATATATATACACAACAGTGTTAGCAGGACGAAGAATAGTTTTAACACTAACTCCTAGGTAAAGAAGATATCTAGGATATGGGTATTACAAGGGCTCTCACTTTTGCAATAAATTGTTTGAATCCATGATGCAAAAATATAATGTTAATCATAAAATTGCTACAGCTTATCATCCTCAAACTAATAGTCTTGCTGAGTTATCTAATAGGGAAATCAAGCAGGTGTTGGAAAAGATAGTCGAGACCAATAGGAAGAATTGGGCTCTTAAGCTTGATGATGCACTATAGGCCTACCGCACAGCTTTCAAAACCCCAACTGGTACTTCACCGTACAGGTTGGTGTTTGGAAAGGCTTGTCACTTACTGGTAGAGTTCGAGCATAGAGCTTGTTGGGCCATCAAGAAGCTGAACATGGACTTTGAGAAGGCGGATGAGAAATGCCTCTTGGAACTCAATGAGAATACCAAGCTCTACATGGAGCGCACCGCTAGATGGCATGACAAGAAGATCACCCCACGGACCTTCATTCCTGGACAAAGAGTATTACTTTTCAATTCACATTTATGTTTGTTTCCAAGAAAGCTTAGAACACGATGGTCAGGACCCTTTATCATTGTCAAGGTATCCCCACACGGAGCCGTGGAATTGCAAAGTAATGATGGAACAACCTTCAAAGTGAATGGTCAACGATTGAAGCATGATCCATTGGTTCAGTTTAGCTAGAAGACGTTAAACCAAGCGCTTACTGGGAGGCAACCCAATTTTATTGCTTTCTTTACTTTTCTTTTTATTTTATTTTCAAATAAATCTTTGAGTCACTCATATGCTTTATCTCTCAGGATCTTGGTTTATCACACAAAGTACTCCTTACACCAAGCCTGTTTGGTGGCTTCCCGCTTGCTCCCAGGCTTGTTCTTTATTTGTTACATGCTCTTATGATTGGGGACAATGCATGATTTTAATTTTGGGGTGGGAGGTGTCACTCGTACTTTTGTATATTTTCTTATCCTTCTATACATGTTTGTGAAGTTTTAATGATCATATGCATGTCAATTTTGAAAAATTTTGAAAAGTTTGGAGCTTTTAATGTTAATAGGAATGTGTTTTTGGTTGTGTGCCTTCATGTTGATTGCCCATTATGAGATTTGAATTTGCATGATAGATGACTTATTGTGAAAATAGAATAGCACTATCTTGAGTTAATTTCATTTAAGTCTCTCTTAAAATCTCTCATATTCTTGAGCATGTGGCCACTTTAATTCAGAATCTTTAACTGAAAAAAGGATTAAGTTGGGTGTATTTGGTTGTCACTCCAAAAGACCCCACTGGTTAGAGAGTAGAAATGCATGATAGTTTGTAATCTTAGACTAAGAAAAAAGAAAAGAGTATACATGCCTTTGAAAAAAGAAAAAAAGTGTACACAAAAATGTATGAGCTTTATTTGCCTATCTTTTTAAATGTTAAACTTGTAATGAGTATGCATGGATGGGTGGTAAAAAGAGCTGCCTTTGCTGTAACCAGTAAGGACGCTTGGGAATTGACTAGGTGTGAGTCCCTACAGTCAAAATGTGAAAGCTAGTGCCCTTAGGTAAAAGAATGCAAGTTTAGGGCCCATGAGAAAAAAATATGATTGAAAGGCAGACATATTACTCACTTGAAATGTATGAAAGCTTGAAGATTGGTGCATGAGCTAGAGTAGGGGGAAAACTAAAGAAGCTCACTTAAATCCTAATTTGAGTTCTAGCATTTTAAATTGAAGGAGACTTGCACACATACACATGAGAGATAGCAAGATTTTGCCTTGAATTATTATAACAATATAGATATGTTTGCATCTTTCTACTTAAGCTCTAAATGCTATTCTTTGAGACATGAGTCAATTGCACACTTCTTCATCTAAACTCCTTATTATTTGATTTTATTCTTTGCTCGAGACTAGCAAATCTCTAAGTTTGGGGTGGTGATAAGCACTTGAAAAGTGCTTTCTATCGTCTCAAATTAAGGGAGTTTATATTAGATTTCACTTGTTTACTAGTGGTTTTCAGGTTAAAATGAAAACAATTAGAAGAAAAGATGAGAGATCAAAAGATCAAAACCGAGCAAGAATACGGTGAAAACAAGAAGAAAAACTCAAAGTTCCCACAATTGGGGCAACGCCGCAGCGCTGAGACGGCGCTGCCGCAACGCTAAACCTGAAAGCATGGTCTGCACAACGTAGTCGCAGCGCTGTGGTGCTCTCTTTCCTTAAATGCCAGCGCCACGGCGCTATAGACCAGAGACGCGGCGCCAGTTTCCTTATTTGAAAAAAAATGTATTTTTGGAAAGTTTTCTTAGGCGAAATACTCTATAAATTTTGGGGTTTCTAGCAACCCTAATCATCATTCATAGCATGAAATTACATACCTAAAAGCCACAAGAAGAAGAGAATTGAGTGAGAGTTCATAAAAGAATTCAAAGAGAGAGTGAGTTGCAAGGAAGAGGAAAAGAGTTCAAGATAATTGTGGTGCCATTCAAGTTCCGACGTGAGAGCCAAGGAGATCGTGACGGTGCTACCTCAATCAAGACCCTCTTTTCAGTAGAGTTTCCCTTTCTTTACACTCTTTCTTTGTTTATTTTGTTTAAACATGTTGCTTTAAGCTATGAGTGACTAAACTCTTTAGTTTTAGGGTCTTTATGATTTGTTTATGAATTCATGTCGATATTGTAGACTCTCATGGTTTTGTTGGAATGATTATGCTTTTCATTGTTATTGTGTTTAATTCTTGTGGATTAACCATCTTCACATGTTAGGTTAGATGTATGATTGAGAGATTGTATGTTTAACTTGATCTATAATAATGATTTGTTATTAATCTATCACCAGAGTAGTTAGGTTGACAGTAAAAGTTGCTAAAGACTATTCTTAATGCCATGTAATTTGTATTGGTTTCAGGATATTAGTAATCAATCGAGTTGCATGAAAAATGGTTATTTTTTAGAGTAAATAACTTGGAATTAAGTTTCTAGACTTAGGCATATGAATGACTGATAACTTGTAAAAACACAAGTTATTATAGTCACTATTTGAATTAATTAGAGTAACTTTAGGGCTAAACGCATGATTTTGGCAGTGAATTATGTAATATGTATTACCATGTGTTGGCACCATTTATAAAAGAAAAGACCTGAAAAATATCAGCTTTTATGTTCTTAACGCAGGATTAAGAAGAAAAGAAGCACAAATAACCCAAGCACAGAGAGGAAGTTGCTGCGAGAACAAAAGTGGAAACCCATGCGTCGAGACCATGCGTTGAGAAGAAAAAGTAGATAAAGACGCCTGGGGAAAAGCTGTCATGTCCATATGCAAAAGGATTACACATTGTCAGATCATAGCAGAACCAATGGACCAACGATGTGAAAAGTCTATGCTGCTAGGGCATAGAATTTAATGCAAAGGTGTCAGGTCATCATGAGTTCACCTTTTCGACGCCTATAAATAGCTCAAAGCTTCTCCATTCAGAACAAGAGAGAAACGAGTTCAAGAGGCGAAAGCTCTGTACAAATTCCCCCTCACCATAACCAGCCTCCATTTCAAGCTCTTCTATGAGAAGGATTCTGAGAATTTTTAGAGTCGTCTCCCAGTGAGTGAGAACCTTCACCCTATGAAATTTATGTATCAGATAGCAACCATCTCAAGCCTCCATGAAGCAAGACATTGTCAGTGGCGGCTTGACGTCTTCCATTATTATTCTATCTCCATTTCCCTCCTTCTTACTTATGTTTTGTTAATGACATTCGAGAGAATGGTTTATTTTCTTAATATAAGTTTGATTGACGATTATCTTCCATTTATTTCCATATTAAATACTTTACACCATGTTGTTTGAATGTTAAATAAGTTAGATGTTAGAAGCTAGTTTTTCTTAATCAATACTAAGTATATTACATCTTGATTAATGCATATTATTAGCTTCATAGCTTTGTCTGACAAACAAATTTAACAAGCACGACTGTCTAGCTTGAAAGAGTAGATGGTTAATCTTTAGCATTTATCAAGACTAGATGAGGTTCAAAGATGTAGTTCATCTTTTGCCAACGCAAACTTACCATGCGTCTTAGAGATAAGATTAATGTAGCGTCGAAACATCGAGAGATGAATTAAAAACCCAAAGTTTGTAGGTATGTAAAAATACTTAGATATGCTTAAGTAACAACTAGCCCCTACGTTAACTCTATTGTTATCGCATGGTTCCACCATCATTCTCAACACATGCTATCTGACACTAAATGACATTTGATTAACCTTCACCGCGTCCACCTCATTGTTAATTGTAGGAAATTTTATTCATTATTTATGTATAGTTTTAGGTACATACAATTCCTGCACATAATACATGTATAGTCATCGCATAGTTTTGTATCTATTTTCAACGCTTAGTTATTACAAATCCCTGTGTTCGACCCTGGACTCACCAGGAAACTTATAGAAACTTATACTTGGGCTTTTATAGGAAAACTTGCTTATTAATGATCATATTTGAGTAATTCTCGTTGCATCTTTGTACGGAAATTATAACATCTAATATACTTTATGCTCAACAAGCTGTGAAACCAACAATGACAATAAAATTCATGAAATCTATAATATTGCATGATGAAATAAACAAGGATTCATTACCCTAGAACTCTCTTTGACTCTTGTGTTTCTCACTTTATTACTTTCCTTATTTGGTTTATATTTTCCATAATTCACAAATTCAATTCCAATCCTCAAATAAAATTGATTCAACTCTAGAATAGCTAAGTAACTTAAACCTTCACAATTGGATCTCTAGTGGAACGATATTCGGACTTCACTGTGTTATATTATAACTTGACCCGTACACCTGCGGTTAACACTTAAAGTGCACATCAATTTCTTCGACCCCTTCTTGCTTGAATCGATGCAACTTTCAAAGCCCAACAAGCTTCTTTGTCTCTAAAGGGCGTCGGACAGGTCGAATTTTGGTTTTTTGGAATATCTGAGAAATGGTAAAAAGAAAGAATCAAAAGACTCAAGGGACTCAAACAATTCCAAAGAAATAAAAGACTCAACAGACTCATGAGAACTTAAGGAGGAAAATTAAAAAATATATGAAATACCAGGAGTTAGAACAAGGCAAGGTCTTTCGACCTCTAACTCTATCACCTGAATTTCACCTAGTTTAGGCTTGGGATCTTCCTTAGCCTCACAAACTAGCAAGCATGGCATGACATCCTCATCATCACTTGAGGTGTAATAGGCAAAGAACTCGACTTCAGTGGTACAAAGGATGTGCTGCTCATGTGGACTCTCTAGTCTTTGCACGATATCAGTTAGGTGGGCCACTAGGCACAAATCTTAAGGAAGTGGTTCCTCCTCTACCACATCGACATGGACTACCTCATATCTTTAAGCCATTGGCAAGTCGAAGGAATGGTTTGGCAATGACTCGTCCTGCCTCCCAACTGATTTAGCAACTTGAGCGACAAGGTCACTCAAGCTCTAAAGATCAGTTCTAGCCTCCACTTCGTAATAGAGACGGTCTTACTGGAAGTGCTCGAACTCTTGTTGCCTATAGAGGTTGTCCTGCTGAAACTCAAAAGTGCTGTTAGCAATCTCCATAACTAAAGCCTCTAAAGACTTACCTAAAACGTAGTACTAGTGACAAGATCGGGTTGATCTGCAGGGAAGCACAAAGATTAGTTTCTCAAAGCTAACCATTTAGTTAAAGCAACAAATGGGGGGTTTTGTGTGGTTTGAGATTTGAATATGCATGAAAATAAAGTGCAAGGAAAGTAAATGATAGATGTGCAATCAAACAAAACATTCTACCTTAGAGAAATGGAATCACCCAATGTAATTTTGATCACCAAATTATCAATACATGATTTTAATTTCTTACCTACGCCTAGCTCAATGGTCCAAAGTATCAAATTAGCCAATTTGATTAGATGAAAAACATCATAATCAGTTTAACTAACCGCATTATACTTTAGGGATTATGCTAGGATAAATTTCCAATTGGAAAGGCCTAATTAGAAATTTAATATGGTTTCTCCAAGGTCGATAGAACAATGCTCTTCGTTATTGACCACAAATCACAAGCCTATCTAACCTTTTGCTCCTGAGATTAACCTATAGCATGTCACATATTATATGTTAATCTAAAGCGTTGAATGACACAATCAAACATTGGTTGTCAATCAATAGCAAGAAAATGTCAATCATAATCAATAATTAAGAGTAAAACCCATAGACAAAAGAACTCAATCATATTATCAAAATACTCCCAATAATACAATGGGTTCCTCCAAAATCCTCTAAACTAGAAAACTATATAGATCTTACCTTCCCATGGTGGTGGAAAAGATAGAACTCATCATTTCTACTTGATTATAGGAAGAAGATGAAATAAAACCTAAAAACTAATACTGAAAATGGATAGAGGACGGAAGAATGAAGAAAACGAGTGGTCATATGCCCAAAACGGCCACCCGGATCAAAAGATATGACCTAATTACCGACGTGCAGATTTTGTATCTGCGCAAAGCGCCGGGGCGCTGTCAAAATCGGATGTATACTATTTTTAGCGCTGCAACGAGGTCTTTTAGGGGCGTTTTGGTCTTTTTAGCTTTCATTTGACCTAATTGCTTCATTAGCACACCAAATTGGTCCATTTTAGCTCCATTTTCTTTCTAACGCTCAGTTCTACCTTTTAAGAGCTCGATACTTACAAAATAACATTTTTAATACATTAAATAGTGCAACAATCTCGACTTAAGTTGAGGAAGATAGCACATTTTAGGTGCTATCAGCCACCCTTTTATGTCGGCCAGCACAGCGACACCATCTCACAGCGTCGCGACATCAGCTTTCCTTATTTGAAAAATAAACAACTTTGGAAAGAAATTTGGGCGGGCAAGTCTATAAATTGAAGGATTTCCAGCAACCCTAGGCATAGAAAACAACACAATACAAAGCTTAAAAGAGTGAGTTGGCTGCAAGGAAGAGAGAAAAGAGTTTGAGAGAGAGTTGGTGTCGTTCGAGTTCTCGACGTGAAGACTAAGGACATCTTGGTGGTTTCTCCTTAATCAAGAGCTTCTTTACAGTAGAGTTTTCCTTTTTTTACACTCTTTCTATGCTGAAATTAGTCTTGAACATGTTGCCTAAAGCTATGAGTGGCTAAACTTTTAGTTTTAGAGTACTAATGAATTGTTTATGAAGTTATGTTGATATTGTAGACTCTTCATGGTTTTATTGTAATGAATATGCTTTTCATTGTTATTGTGCTTAATTCTTGTTGATTGGCCATGATTGAATGTTAGAGAGATGTATGATTGAAATAATTGTATGTCTAATTGGATCTATAATAATGAATTGTTGTTAATCTATCATGCGAAAAGTTAGGTTAACAATGAAAGTTGCTAAAAACTACTCCTAATGCCATGTAACTTATATTGGTTTCAAGATATTAACTCGGATTAATCAATTAGGTTGCATGAGAAAAGGTTGTTTTTTATAGAAAATAACCCGGATTTATGTTTCTAAACTTAAGCATATAAATTGCAATAAAATTCATGAACCCGAGAATGTTGCATAATGAATTAAACAAGGATTCAATACCCTAGAACTCTCTTTGACTCTTGTATTTCACATTTACTTGCTTTCCTTATTAGGTTTTCTTAAATCACAACTTGAAGTCGAATCCTCATTAAAAAATTAATTTAATTCTAGAATAGCTAAGTAGTTTAAACATTCACAATTGGATCCTCAGTGGAACAATATTCAAAACTTAACTGTCTTATATTATAACTTGACCCGTACTCTTGCGGTAACACGAAAAGTGTGCATCAAGTTTGTAGTGGTTTATTTTGATTACATCCTAATATATTCTAAGGCACTAGAGGATTATGTTATGCATGTTAGGTGTGTTCTAGTTACACTTAGAAAGGAAAAGCTTTATGTTAATCTTAAAATGTGTAGTTTTTGCATGGAAAAGATAAACTTTCTAGGTTTTGTAGTGTCTAAACATGGAGTTGAAGTTTATTCTAAAAAGGTGAAAGCAATTAGGGAGTTGCCTAGACCTAAGAATGCTAGTGCCATTAGGAGCTTTCATGGGCTAGCTAGTTTTTATGGAAGTTCATTAGAGACTTTAGTTCCATAGTTGCATCGTTTAATGGACTTATAAAGAAAAATGTAAAAATTGAGTGGGGACAAGCACAAGAATGTGCTTTTAGCAATTTAAAGATAAGCTATGTAATGCATTTACTTGTCTTGCCTAATTTTGAACTAACATTTGAAATTGAGTGTGATGCAAGTGGAATATAGATTGGAGCTGTTTTAATGCAGTATCCTACATATGTAAGGAGCTTTATGCCTTGAGCACTACAAACATTACAACATTACTTATGGCTAAAGGAGTTTGTAAATTCATATTGACCACCAAAGCTTACAACACTTTAAAGGTCAACACAAGCTGAATTGGAGGCATGCTAAATGGTTAGAGTTCTTTGAAAATGTTCTCTATGTGATACGGTATAAGGTAATGAAATCTAGTAGCTAATGCGATATATATGAGGTATGTTTTGTTGAACACACTTCACACTAGGTTGCTTGGTTTTGAACACATTAAGACATTGTATTCATAAGACACCTATTGTTGAAAATCTCATGTGTAAAACATGTTGTGCTTGATTATATGATGTCTGATGGAATTCTTTTTAGGAAAAATAAGCTTTGTGTAAGCCCTACTTTTAATCCTCAATATTCTTGGAAGGGATTACAAGCAAGTGGCTTGGCGGGTGCTAGATGGTGGTGGCCCTCAGCCTTGACATGGAGTAGTCAGATATTGTGTGGTAGGTGAGTGGCCGGCAAAGGAGATGGTTAGGTTGTAGCCGAGCCCCAAGAGGGTGTGTGTTGCGGGCCTAGTGTGTTGGAAGGTAGGGTCGAGGGGTGTGACCATGATGGTGAGCATTGGGTGATGGTTTGATGCGTTGGGCAAGTGGGCTATGCATTTGAGAGCTTGGCTATGCGTTTGAGGTTAGTAAGAAGAGTGATGCATCGAGGCTATCGTGTAAAAGGGCCTAGGGGCTGACGCATGGTGGCTATGCATCCATGCTAGGTGCTCAAGTCGGCCAAAAGTGGATTGTGTAAGCCCTACTTTTACTTTTGGAAGATGGCAAGCAAGTAGGTGGGTACTTGAGAGGAAGGTGGTCGAAAGCCTTTAGCATGGATGGTGTGTGTGGCCAACAAGAAGGTGGGCTAAGTTGAAGATTTTGGGTAGCCGAGCCCCAAGTGTGTGTATGTGGTGCTTTGGCTTGGTAAGGCATGCGTCCTTGAGGGTGAGCATGGGTGAAGGCTTGATGCATTGCAATTGAGCAAGTCGGTTAGACGTGCAACAAGCTTTGCGTTGGTTAAGGTTAGTGAGGGAGATGCGTTGGGGAGCTATGCATCCAAGAGGGCCTATGGGGTTGGCGCATGGTGCTATGCATCCAAGCTAGGCGTCCAAAACTGGCAAAAGGGACTGCGTGCAAAGATAGCTGAGAAGAGCAACCAACTAACCTCAAAAGGATGCGTGGAGGAGGTCTTGTACAAGGATGCGTCCACCATTCCTTCATGGTTAAGCAAAGCCTATGCTTAAGTGATAAGCAAGCCAGATTAGGTATCAAATTGCGGTCAAGTGTGGCATGAGCATGCATGCAAGCATGAGGTGGCGGGTTAGGAGTTTGCATGCAAATTTCTGGAAAGTCTATAAATAAGAATTCGATAAAAGAGGTTGGTGTGTGCAAACCACTCGAGCGAATTGTGATTTTCTTCAACCAAATTATTCCAAATTGAGTCTAGGTTAACTCAAAGGACTGCCGACAGGAAACTCTGTGAGAAAGAACTTGAATTTCATAAAAAAAACTTGAGCTTACTCTGGCTATCAAGTAAACTGGAGCAAATCAAGAAGATTTGAAGATATCTAGCAGTAAAAAAATAATTAGAAGCTAAAATTTTGAGGTACACTAACCAAGACATTTATCTATAACTTTGTAAGAGAAAGAAAACTCTAATTCTTGCTAACAATATTACTTTTGACAGCTAGAAGTAAGGGCAGTGTGATTAAGGCTGTCGGGTGAGTTTTGGAGTGGTTGTGCGTGCAGTGTGGATTAGGTCGTGGCGGGAAGAAAGAACCACTTGAGGTTATTTTGAAAAGTTCTAGATGCCCTGGGGGCAAGTCGAAAAGCCACTAGCAACGCAAGGGTGAGCAAGAGACACTGTGACTGTGTGTAGCCTATGGGAGCAAGACGAGTCTTGCTGGTGGTGTCGCATGCGCGCAGAAGTTGAGCAAGACGAATCTCGCTAGCCTCGCTGAGGCGCACGACACAAACTGATTGACGCTGAGAGGCACGTGCCTTGCCTCTTTTGAGGTTATTTCGGCAGTGGGTGTGTAGGAATTGCCACCTATTTGCTGTGCGAGAATTGCTACCCATTCGAGGATAGATTGGCTAGGTGTGCATGTTGCAGGGCTGTTTGACACACCTAGGGACAGTTTTCCACTTTAGACATTTTGGCTAAATTTTGCTTGTCGGTGAGCCTTTTTGAGCTAAAATGATTTAAAATATGCCATGAAGGGAATTTTAAGGATATTAACAAAAAGATTAATTTATTCCAAGCCGGAAGAGTTGGGGGAAGCATATAACCCATGAAGAGCCCAAGACAAGTTGTGAGTGACTTAAATTCGTTTAAAATGATTTGTTCTCTCAATGTTTTTCGAATGCTCGGTTTATTTGCAGAATATGAGATTTCTGGCATAAGATGAATTTCGTAAAGCATGTGTTTCTTAATATGATTTTGAACATGCTTTTACATGATTTTGAGCATGATGATTTATAATATCGGGCTTTGTGAAAAGCATGCCGTTTGAGAAATACTCTGAAATTCTGAGAAATTGTGTAACTATGTTTATGAATGATTTAGCATGCTTTATTTTCAAAAGATGGTCCCCAATGCCGAAGGACATGGAGAAGGTATATGGCAGCCTGAATATAATAGATGGTCCCCATGCCGAAAGACATAGAGAAGGCATATGTAATAACTTGTAATACAAGTTATTATTGTCTTTCTTTTAGAAAAATAGAGTTTAAATAGAGAATCATGGGATAGTTGGGGTTAAATTCCATTGATAAATCTTCCTGTGCGTTTTACTCTTGTGAATTGATGAAGATAATTGTTTTGAAGCTTTTTGAACATAAAACACATGTTTTAACGCAGGAACGCAAGCAACATATGGATGCGTTGTCAATCTAAAATGCAAGGAGCATAACATCAGACAAGAATCTTGAGAAATTGTCGGGAGATTGATGTGTTTGATCTGCAGCTAAACTGGTGGATCTAAATAAAACCGGAAATCACGTGATTAGGCAAAATAGACGCAAGGCAGCAATTTAGCCTCCAATCATGCAGATTTGCCAGCGATTGCAACGCAGCATCTATAAAAAGGCAAACCTGATGGTTGAAAAGGTTGTTGGATCTCTCGAAAGAATTCTTAAGTGGCAGCAGAGTTCTCTCCAGACGACAACTTGAGACAAATAGCTCAAGAGAGAAGAGTCTTCCCTCCGCCTGACCACTTCACAGCAGACTTCACGCTACCATCCTGGCGAGCTCAAGATATTGAGAAGCCATTTCATGCTTTCTATCTTCTTTTTTTACATGTGTTTTAGTTTACAGGCAAGAAATTGTATTTTCTAAAACACTTATTCCGTTCATCAATCTATATATCTTTTATGGCTATTCATTTCTTATCACTTTCCATTTGCTTTTTCTCATCCATGAGTAACTAACTCTCTTGAGGGTTGCGGGTTGTGTTATCATCTAAATAAGAACCTTAGTTTTGACTGTTCCATCTTGTCATTTTACTTTTAATCTAATGCTTATGTCCATCTAGCTAATCGATATAAGTAGTAATAATCAAACTGCTCGAGAGAGTAAGTGATTGTGGAACTCAATGGACAAGGCTAAGAAGTGTTATGTAGACATAGAAATAACCTTGGCACTTAACACTCTCCTATGCGTTATAGGCATATAGGCATAGCGGCTGACAACAAAGAGAAGAGTCGCTGGTAGGAAATAGATTTCACTATGCGTTTCTGAATTTAGATGATGACCAACCCCAGCCCTGTTTTTACCATTCATATAAGTCAATTAGTTGAACCTTGTTGTGTCGCATACCTCTCCATCCAATCACTTTAGCGTAGTTTTACTGCTTTGTAGTTAGTTAAACGCATCACTTCTCACCACCTTCTTGTAACGCATGACTCAAATAATCCAACGAATTTTAAAATCTGCATAGTCCCTGTGTTCGACCTCGGACTCACCGAGATAACCTCATTCTTCGCTTATGCTTGGGTGAAGAATAGAAAACTTGACAGATCAGTAACGCATAATATTAAGCACGTTAGCACACAACAATATGCAGCCTTAATATTAAGGACCCTGGTACTGAAGGACTAGAGAAGGTACACAGGCAGCCCGAGTTATAATTCCTATGTGCACATAGAGGGAAATTCGACACTGTTGTGTTGAGATCACTCCACACAGTTAAGGTTATTCGACGTTGGGTATAATGAGATTATTCCATCCCAACTAAGATTGTTTTCGACGTTAGGCATGTTAAGATTACTCCACTCTAACTAAGGTTGTTTTTGACGTTGAGCAGCGTTGAGTTTACTCTGCCTCAACTAAAGGAAAATCTTTCAAATATATGCAAATGTTTATAAGCCTTTGGAAGCTTTATTATTTGATTATCAAATATGATTTCGTTGAGCTTTTAAGCCAAACATAGTTTTATAAACTTGTCACTCACTGGGCAACCTAGCTCATATTTTCAAATGTTTTCAACTTTCTAGGTAACGAGCAGAACCGGGGTGCTTAACCTATTTGTCAAACTCGTCTGGATCTGCTCCTTAGTTTTGAGCATTGTAAATATTTGTACTTGGACCTAGCATTATACATATTGAGGTCTAAGGAGTGGTGAAATTGTGTAAAACTTTGTTGTTATTATAAAGTTTAATTTGGTATTATTTATGGCCTAGATGTAAGTTAATATTATGTTATCAAGTAAAGGAATTTAAGGAGAGTAAAGTTGACAGTGGATGTCGTAAAGGATCGATATCTACTATCGCCGCTCCTCTTTTCGAGTTAAGAAGATAGCTCGGAAGGGGGTGTGACACTTTGCATTCCTACTTGTTCTATTCTTGAGTTGTTAGTTAAAAAAGCCCATGGGGGACGTTTAATGGGATATTTTTGGATAGCTAAGTCATATGACATGTTCAATGAACATTTTTATTGGTCTTGGATGAGACACGATGTACATAAGAAGTGTGAAAGATGTATTGCATGTAAGGAAACTAAGTCTAAGTTGAAACCGCATAGTATATATTTGCCTTTATCAACTCCTAATGGCCCATGGTTAGATATTTCAATGGATTATGTGCTTGGTTGCCTCGATCTAAGAGAGGGAAGGATAACATTTTTGTGGTGGTTGACAAATTTAGCAAAATGGCACATTTCATTGCATATAATAAAATTAATGATGCTAAACATGTAGTCGACTTGTTGTTTAAAGATGTGGTTGAATTGCATGGCGTATCTAGGAGCATTGTCAGTGATAGGGATGTGAAATTTCTAGTCATTTTTGGAGAGTATTTTGGGTACTAAGTTAGTTTACTCCACCACATGTCATCCTCAAACTGATGAACAAACTGAGGTAGTCAATAGGACAATGGTGACTATGCTTAGGGCTATAATAAATAGAAACACCAAAACTTGGGAGGATTTTTTGCCATTTATGGAATTTTCATATAGCAGGGTTGTTCATAGTGTCACTAAATGTACACCATTTGAGATTGTGTATGGATTTAACATTTTATCACCTATTGATTTGTTACCTTTTTCTTCTAATGAGGTTGTAAATTTTCAAGCTGATGAGAAGACTGCCATCATTTGAGAGCTACATAAATAGGTTAAAGAAATGATTGAAAAGCAAAATGCCAAGGTAGCTGGAAGGACTAACCAACATCGAAAGCCTATGTTATTAAAGGAGGGTCCACCTTCAAAAGGAAAGATTCTAAATCATATTTAAAATAAAATAAAAATCATAAAATAAAATGTGTTGAAAAAATGAATCAAAATTTCTATAATTAAAGGGAAAATAAATGTGACAATCCAAAATTTTTAGGTAATTTTAATTTGGTTAATTTAATTATCTTAAGTTAATTGGGAGTCATTTTGATCAAGGTTAAGAAATTTAATTTTCGGTAATTAGGATGATCCAATTAAAATTAGGTATTTCAGTTTTCAAAATTGAGATTTATTGGCGGGATATTATTTGGATTTAAGAAGATTTGGAATTTATTGGGTAGGAAAATTTAATAACATTATTTTGGTGGATGAAAAGGATTTGATTTAATGGAAAAAAATTAAATTAAATAAATTGTTATGGTGTTGGAAAAAGGAGAAGTGTATATATATATTAATATATATATATATATATATATATATATATATATATATATATATATAAAAAGGAATTAGGATTTTATAAAGAAAATGAATAAGTTTTAATAAATATATTATTAGGCTCCTCGTTGTACGTGCCAGTTTAAAAAAAAAAAAGAGAAAGAGGAAAACGATTTTCGGCGTCTCCTTCCCCTCCCACGTGAAGCCCGCCGCTGCCGTTGTCCCTCTCTCTCCCCGACGAATTTCTTTTCATTGTCGTGCCTCAATCATCGATTGTGGCCATCCATCAGCCACCGCCACTGCTCGATTCGCACATTCGACTCACCTCCAACCGCGCACCGCTTCATCAGTCCAGCGCTGTTGCCGCCCACTGTTGCAGTTTTCGTAGCCAATCGAAGCTTGCCATCAACTTGGTTTCGTGCACGTCGTTCCAACTGCCTATCTTCAGTCGGTTGCTGGCGTTGTCCATTCGTGGCCGCCGCCGCGATTTTTGCCTGGATGTGGGTATTTTTCTTTCCCTTCTTGTTTCACTTTAAGAGATTTAGGTTGTTTCGGATGTTTTTGATGGTTGGATAAGTTTGGCTCAAGTTTTAGTCAGCCATCGTGTTTTGAATTTAGATTTGAAGGCGTGAGCGGGCTCGAAGCCACTGTGTAGCGGGAATCGTTTTCAATTGGAGAGTCGGTAGTGAGTTCCTCTTTAAATTGTTGGTAATTCCTAATACCCAATTTGATTGGGGAATATTTGTGCTAATTGGATTTATTTTGTGGGATTAAAATGTATGCCTACTTTTAATTCTCAAAATTCTTGGTGTTGTGCGTAAAATGTATGTTATAATTTTAGTACAAAGTATGCATCGAGAATTACTCAAGTATTCATTAATCAGCAATTAGGCGTCTGACGTTGAGACTAGATACATAATCTATGCGCTGACTATACAAATATTATGTTCAAAGGGGTTTATGTGCCTAAAACTATACATAAATAATAAATAAAATTTCCTACAATTAACATGGTGAGGTGAAGGTGGAGAATGTTAGTCAAATGTCATTTACAGTCAAATAACATGTGTTGAGAATAATGTTGAAACCATGTGATATAATAAGTTGCGTTGAGAATGATGATGGAACTATGTGATATAATAGGACATGTGATATAATAGGCTAGTTGTTACTTAAGTATATCTAAGTATATTTACATATCGAACTATATCTTTAAAACTCATTAGTCTTGATAAATGCTAAATATTAACCATATACTCTCTCAAGCTAGACAATCGTGCTTGTTAAATTTGTTTGTCAGACAAATCTATGCAAGCTAATGATATACATTAATCAAGTTGTAAATATATTTAATATTGCTTAAGAAAAACTAACTTCTAACATCTATTCATTTAGCATGCAAGCAATATGGTGTAAAGTATTTAATATGGAAATGAATAGAAGATAATTGTCAATCGAACTTATATTAAGTAAATAAATCATTCTCTCGAATGTCATTAACAAAGCATAAGTAAGAAGGAGAGAAATGAAGAAAAAACTGCCACTGCCAATGTCTTGCTTCATGGACGCTTGAGATAGTTGCTATCCGATACATAAATAGCATAAGATGAAGATTTTCACTCACTGGGAGATGACTCTGAAAATTTTCAAAATCCTTCTCACAGAGCATGGTGAGAGAGAATTTGTGCAGAGCTTTCGTCTCTTGAACTCTTTTCTCTTCATTTTTTTTTTTTTTGAATTGAGAAGCCCAAGAGGGTGTGTTCATGATGACCTGACACCTTTGCATTAAATTTCATGCGCTACTACACAGACTTTTCACACCGTCAGCCCATTGGTTCTACCATGATCTGATAACTTGTAATCCTTTTGCATATTGACACGACAGCTATTGCCTAGGCGTCTGTATCTGCTTTTTCTTCTCAATGCACGGTCTTGATGCCTGGGCTTAACGCATGGGGTTTCACTTTTGTTCTCGCAGCAGCTTCCTCTCTAGTGCTTAGGTTATTTGTACTTCTTTTCTACTTAATCTTGCGTTAAGAACAAAAAAGTTCATATTTTCTTAGGTATATTTTTTTGTAAATGGTGTTAACGCATGTTAATACATATTACACAATTCAACTGCCAAAATCATGCGTTTAGCCCTTAAGTTACTCTAATTATTTCAAATAGTGAATATAATAGCTTGTATTTCTACAAGTTATCAACTAGCAATTGGCTTGGTGGGTGGTAAAATGGAGGTGGGCGAGAGCCTTGACATGGAATGGTCGAGTTTTGTGTGGTAGGTGTGTGGCCAAAAAAGGGGATGGCTTGGTGGTAGCTAGCCCAAGAGGGTGTGTGTTGGAAGGTTGGGTCAAGGGGAGTGTTCATGATGGTGAATTTGGGTGATAGTTTGATGCATTGGGCAAGTGGGCTATACGTTTATGAGCTTGGCTATGTATTTGAGGTTAGTAGGAAGGGTGATGCATCGAGGCTATTCGCCCAAGAGAGCCTAGGGGCTGACGCATCGAGGCTAGGCGCCCAAGTCAGCCAAGGGGGATTGCGTGCAAGGTAGCCAACTAACCTCAAAAGGATGCGTGGTGGAAGTTTTACCTGAGAATACGTCCACCATTTCTTCTTGATTAAGTAAAGCTTAGAATTAAGTGATAAGCAAGTCAGATTAGGTGTCAAATTGAGATGAAGTAATGCTCTCTAGAAGATTTGCTCGGGGCTGTTCACTTTCATTTGGTCGCCTGGTATCTTGAATGAAACCTCCTTGCTTGCGAGGCAGGAGGGGAAACGTCTGATAGAGCGCTTCGTAAAAGAATCGTGTGGCGCGGTGAAAGGTTTCCCTTTGGAGGGCATGCATGCAAGCATGAGGTGACGAGCTAGGAGTTTGCATGCAGATTTCTAGAAAGTCTATAAATGGAAGGATCAATGGATGAGGTTGGTGTGTGCAAATCACTTGTGTCATTTGCGATTTTCTTCGACCAAATTATCCTAAATTGAGTCTAGTTTTATTGAGAGAGCTGTCGGAAAGAAACTCTGTGAGGAAGAACTCGGAATTCATCAAAAACTCAAGCTTGTTTCGGTTATTGGGTAAACTAGAGTAGAGTAGGAAGATTAGTAATATATGGCAAAAGAACAGGAATTAGAGGTTGAGATTTTGAGGTAAGATAGCTAAGACAATTATCTACAAGTTTGTAAGAGGAAGCAAAGTTTAATTTTGGCTAAAAACCTTACTTTTGGCCGCTAGAAGAGAAGATAGTATTTTGAGGCTGCCGGTTGCATTCTTGAAGAGGTTGTGTGTGCAAACAAGCAAGGACCTGGTCCGAAGAAAGAACCCTTTGAGGTTATTTTGACAAGTTTTGAACGCCCAAGAGGTAGGCTGACATGCCACTGGCAATGCAAGGGTGCGCGAGAGGCGCTGCTGTCTACGAGTAAACTGTGGGGGGAGATGGGTCTCGCTAGTGGCGTTGTGTGCGTGCAGAAGTTAAGCGAGACGAGTCTGCTAGTCTCATTGAGGTGCACGACACGGACTGTCGACCCAAAGATGCGTGCACCTTACCCCTCTTAAGGTTATTTCGGCAGTAGTTGTGCGGGAATTGCTACCCACTAGGGACAGCGTGTGCGAGGCAATGGCTGGGGCGTGCAGGACCATGTGCTGTGTGAGATTTACTGCCCATTTGAGGTTAGGTTGGCTAGGTGTGTGTGCTACAGGGTTGTTAGACACACCTAGGAGTAGTTCTCCACTTTTGGACATTTTGGCTAATTTTTGCTTGTCGGTGAGCTTTTTTGAGTTAAAATGATTTAAAACATGTCATGAAGGGAATTTTAAGGATATTGACAAAAGAATTAATTTATTCTAGGTCGGGAAGAGCTAGGGGAAGCATATAACCCATTAAGAGCCTAGGACAAGTAATGAATGACTTAATTTCGTCTAAAATGATTTATTCTTTTGATATTTCCAGAATGCTCGGTGTATTTGCAGAATATGAGATTTCTAGCATAAGTAAAATTTGATAAAAACATGTGTTTCTTTATATGATTTTGAACATAATTTTACGTGATTTTGAGCATGATATTTTATAATATTGAGCTTTGTGAAAAGCATGCTGTTTGAGAAATACTTTGAAAATTGTGAGAAATTGTTTAACTCATGTTTATAAATGATTTAGCATGCTTTATTATTCAAAATATGATCCTCAATGCCAAAGGACATGGAGAAGGCATATGGGCAACCTAAATACAATAGATGGCCCCAATTCTGAAGGACATAAAAAAGGCATATGGGTAACCTTAATATTGGGACCTCGGTACTGAAGGACTAAAGAAGTTACACGGGCAGCCCGAGTTATAATACTTATGTGCACATAGAGGGAAATTTGACGTTATTGTGTTGAGATTACTCCACACAACTAAGGTTATTCGATGTTGGGTATGATGAGATTATTCAATTCCAACTAAGGTTGTTTTCGACGTTGGCATGTTGAGATTACTCCATCCTGACTGGGTGCACGATTTTGCATGCCATGTAGAGGGCAAATTGTAGATCGGGTCCATGATTTGCATGCCATGTGGAAATCGTGGACTTTGTCCACGATATCGCTACCCTATTTTTTTAAATATTTTCAACCCAACTCTACTTTTGTCCTTATTTATTAAATCAACATTATTTTTGAAAAACATCCTAAATTTAGTGTAATTCTAATTAATTTTTAGTTGCTATTTTTAATGTTTTATCTATTACTAAACTTGCAAGTGCTCCCCATCTAATGAAAATAGTATTGTGCACATCACCATTATTATTAATTTTGATTAAATATTTTTTTAATTTAAACTATTTTAACTTCAGCATAGTTCAAATCGATTAAAAATATTATAATTTTGATCTAATCAATCATATTCTCATTTCTTAATACAATATATATTTTTTTGAACTAAAAAATGTATCATTTAAGTCTTCCCTCCAAAAAATAAAATAAAATTTTTGAATCTGCCATTTATTTATATATATATGACGGTGTAAATTCATGAGTTGTGCAAGGATGTCTTTAAACTCAAGCCCAACATAAACTATCCATGAGCCCATGTGTCCCACTTAAGTTATTAGATTTGAGTCACTTTTTCCTCTTATGCTTTATAATTAGGATATTGTTTTGGTCAATGTATTTTACTATTTATTTAATTTTAGTATTTATTTTTAATCAATTTTAAAAAAATCTTAAAAGCACACTACTCGACTAGTCATTCGAGTTTGTTCTACAAGCTATATTTACATTAAAATTCTTTATGGAATTAACTCGAAGTTCTATATATAGAGAGAGAGCAACTTCCTTTCAATCCACATCGGCAAATTGATAACAACCAGCATAAAAAGCATAATGTGAATATAATAACTAGTTATTTTATGAATTAACAAAATATATATAACTCCAAACTAACATAGAAAAATAAGATATCTTATTTCATAAAACTCAAAGTAAAGTAAATGAAGCTAAATTTAAATTGTTAAAAGTAGCGTGGATGGAAATAAAATTAGTTTTGTAGTAGATAACTCCATTTATATTTTTAGCTACGTTTATTAATTGAGCTAGTCCATTCAATAATACCAAAATTTGAAAATTTCAATCTGAAGATGCCATTGCACTTTGATCTCTTTTCACTTTTTGTCTCCACTAGTTTTTCAAAGTGGTTCCATCTTTTGATATGGTGCTAGGAGACATGTTTGCAAATTGGGCATTATCGTTTCAAGCCAACTTTTTCTTCTCTTCTATTACTTTTGTTACTCAAATTTACCATGTGAATTTAGAAGAAGAAAAGATTGAGAGAATTAGAAAATGGGTATAGTTTATTGGAATCATAGCTTTATATAAAAACACACCTTCTAACTTATTTTTTTATACAAATTTCTCTAAAATAGGACACAACCCTCAACAAAAAAAAAATTCAAATCTTATTAGTATATTAAATTATAAATTTAGTCCTTAAATTTTTAAATTTTGAGACTCGTGTCTATCTAATCTCCTAAATTTTTAATATTAGAAATTAACCCATAAATTTGTAAATCTTTTAAAATTTACAAATCTACTATATATAGATTTAAAAATTTTTAGATTAGACATAAAATTCAAATTTAAATCTCACTTGTCCATTAATTTTTAAAAATTTTAAATTTGTCAAGGACTAGATATAAAATTTAAAGTTTAGAGACCTATTAAATACTTTTGAAAGTTTAAGAACAAACGAACATAATTCTCAAAATCTGGGGACGAAAATTATGGGGATAACTATCATTTTAGTCCCCAAGTTCTAAAAAATAGTTGTGTTTGGTCCCTAAGGTTTTAAAACATGTGTTTGGTCCTAAGTTTTCAAAATATACTTGTTTAAGTCTCGAGTTTTTTAGAATATGTGCATTTGACCTCTGAGTTTTTAAAAAGTATCTTTTTAGTCCACAAGTTTCTAATGTTAAATTTAAAAGGTTCGTGAAGTAATTATTTTTATTATTTTAAATTATATGACATTTTGGAAAAAAAAATGTTGTCCTATTGACATTTCAAATACTTTTTTGACATTTCCACATTTCCTCCTTAATTTCTAAACATTTAGAAGTATCGATGATATTGCATTAGTGGAACGATAGAGAGAATGTCTTCTAAAGAGAGTTACATGAGCCAGTCAACAAAACATTAGAAAAATGGGATTTTTTTTTAGTAGTGCAATAATAGAAAGGAGATATGGTTAAAAAAAAAAGTCTAAAAGAATTTGCAGGTACTAAACATACAAACAAAGTACAAATTTTTGGTACTAAAAGTTTATATAGGTACTTCAAAATTTGAAAGTGGATAGAATGGCTCTATAAAAAAAAATTAAGAAAAAAATATTTTTCGTTCCTAGATTTTGGATTTAGTTTCTATTTGGTTCTTAGATTTCAAAATGTTACACATTTAGTATTTGAATTTTGATTTTGGTTTCAACTTAGCCTTTAATTTTCAAAATGTTACAATTTTACCCTCAAGATTTGAATTTTGTTTTATTTTGGTCTTTAGATTTCAAAATTTTACATTTCAAACCTCAATTTTTTTTTTCTTTTTTTATGTTAAAAATTCAATTTCAATTATTAACATCAATGTCTATAAATTGACTTAAAATAATTATGGAGTGAAATTTTTAAATTTTATTTTAAAAGTGACGAAAAATAGTGAAACTTAATTAATTATAATTAAGTTAATTATTCAAAATTTATTAACATACATTAAGACTAAAGGTGAAAGATGAGTGTTTAATGAACAATTAAGGTTAAAAATGTAAATCTTGAAATTTATGGTCCAAACTGAAACGTAACTCAAATGTCAAGTGTAAAATTGTAACATTTTGAAACCTAAGAACTAATTGAAACCAAACTCAAAACTTAATAACTAAATGTGTAACCTTTTAAAATTTATTGATTCAATAGAAATTAGACCCAAAACCTAATGACTAAAGAAGTATTTTTCAAAAAAGAAAAAAAATTAATATTAGTGAAAATACAAATGAGAATGTTAAGTGGATAGAAATATCAATATTAATATATATTTTTTAGAAAAATTATAAAATAAAATATTAATCAATAAATAAGCATTGTAGACTTTTTTAAAATAAAAGTAAAGTTATCCATTTAGTTTGAAAATATCACGGAAATTTAATAATAATGCAATATTTTATTTTATTAAAATTTCCTGAAAAGCAATTATTCAAAGATTTCTGTACAAAACCATTGAGCCTCAAAAATAGAAAGCAATTTTCAAACCATTCCTCTAAAGTAACAATATTTATAAAAGCAAAATAAACATTCAACAAAAAAGGAAGGACATTTTTGTCATTTCAGAAACAAGAGAAAAAGAGAGTAAAATAATGGGCCAAAATTCAAAATACATAAATGAAAAAACATAATTTTACTCTGCTTTAGTTTTATTTAACCTCTTTACTAATCCCGTTGTCTCTATTATGTCTATCTGTACAGTGTCAGTGACTGCAAAATAAAAAAACTCATCACAAATTTTCAAAAACGTATTTATTTATTTCTTGATCACAAATTAGTTACTTATTTAAAAAAAAATTAAAATAATTTAAAATAATTCATCAAATCCGATGGCAAATGCAGCTTTAACGTTCCAGTTGACTCCCTAACAAAAAAAAAAAAAAAAAAAGAAAGAAGAAGAAGAAGAAGAAGCATTAAATAACAAATTTTTTCACAATATAATATAGTTCTAAATAAGACAAAAGAAAACACAAAATAAAAAGAAGAAACAATTAATTTTTATGATTAAATAAATTGAAATTTATTATTATTATTTTTCCACTAAGAAAAATTTGTTTTCTCTCTCTTCCCTCTCTCTCTCACGAACTAGCCTCAGGGCTCTCTCTCTCTTCTTTCTCTCTCTTCTCTCTCTGAAAGTGAAGGGGAAAAAACCTCTAAAAACCTTTGATCTCGCCGGGTTTTGATCTCCGTCACCGACGACGGTGAGATTATTCTACTGTAGTTTTGGTTGTTTGACAGATTACGGCGGATCGGATCTGGGCTAGGGTTTTTGGTTTCTGTGAAAAGCCCATCGGAAGAGGGAGGAGGAGGTTAATTTGTGAACTGAGGGGAAGAAGTGAGGCGGAGCTGAGAACGAATCGGAGTAGAAATGTACAAGAACCAGCTTCAAGAGCTGGCGCAGAGAAGTTGCTTCAATCTTCCCTCGTATACCTGCATTAGGGAAGGACCAGACCATGCGCCCAGGTTTAAAGCTACTGTTAACTTCAATGGCGAGATCTTTGAATGTCCTCAGTACTGCTCTACCCTCCGCCAGGCCGAGCACTCCGCCGCTGAGGTCGCCCTAAACGCCCTCTCTAACCGTGGTCCCCCTCATTCGCTTGCGGCTAGGATCCTGGTGAGTCCTTTTTGTTTCTTCTTCTTCTTTAAACTTTGGTCAAACGGTTGTTTAGTTGTTGTTCTTGTCTTCCAGCTTGCTTCTCTTCTTGATCTTCACTTCTGGCATGTTTGTTGATTTAATGAACTGATGCTACTGTTTGCAGTAGGATCTGCTTCTGCGAGTTGGGAGGATTAGTGATTAGTTTTAGGTTTTTTGTTATGTTAGTGTTCGTTGTGCATTTTCTTCTTGTTCTCCTCCTCTGAGCTTGCGTTAGAAGCCAGGTTTAATCGAAATTGCACAATCGTGCATTTTGTTAGCTTGGGTGCCCTTAGCTCAGCTGTAGTACTTAATCCGTGGATATCTCGGTCGTTAGGTTAACTAAGATCTAGGAGAGATGGTTGTTCTGCTATTTGGCGTTGAAATGCTCTTGTGCTATGGATTAGGTTGGGTTTTTTTTTTTTTTTTCTTTTTTTTTTTCTAAGTTATCAGACGATCTTCTGATTTCTCTGATCGGCCGGAATTCTCTGACTGTGCCTACGATTTAGGGTCAGCTTTGAACGAAAATTGTGAACTCATGACGCCTCTTTGAGGGTCCGTTCCATGAGAAGAGGTATCAAGTTTTTGTTTACCTTATTATCTCGGAGCCAGCTGTCGGGAGTAGTCTTCTTGGGCAAGTTTGGTGTAATTAATTTTCTCATTAATGGGTTTGTCGGTCATCCAATTGTGTTTTCGGTAGCTCCCAACTTTGGCCCATTTTATTTCTCCGATCTCATAAATGATCAGATGGGTATCGTAGAAACGGCAGGGACCAGGAATCGATCACCAATTGTGATAAATTTGTTGGAGGCTGAGTTCCAGATAGAGATTATCCAAGTAGACCAATTAGAAACTAGGAGGATGTTGCCAATTATCTTTGTTTATACAAGTCTTCAGGCTTTAAAACTTAGGTTCATTCAATAATTTTATGTAATTACTCCTCCCCGCGGTTCGGTACAAATTATTTGACTAACGTTTCTTCTTTGTTATTTTTAAAGTTTTATTTATCCCCTTTCGCCGTTCGAGAAAATGTGTGCATGTGTCTCTGTCAACTTTATTGTGTTTTAAAAACCTTTGTTTATCTTGGTGTTTGAAGAGGGAGATGAGGAATTTTCGGTGGATAGTTAGGGGTTAATTTTCCATGGACGCCGTTGTGTTCCAATAAGATGAATGTCCTGATTTGGAGCTTTCTATTGTATCGCCCTAGTGATTTCAGTTAAATCAGGATTTGTTTGCCATAAGTTGCAAAAAATATCAAATAATTTGTTTCTGTTTAATTGATGTTTCTTAGGTTGAGTAATTTATTGCTCATTACCTCTTTGTTTTCTTATTCTCTCTCTCTCCCCCCTTGTGGCTGGTAATAACTCATTTAATAAAGTTAATTTTGTTTAAAGTTGTTAACTATGTTTCAATTTCCCTCACCCCTCAGTTAATATCTCTTTTTAAAATAAGAAATAAAGATGCCCTTTCAAAATGGAGAATGTATCTAATGTTTGATATGACTATTTAACAATCGTGTTCTCTTTAACTATTTCACTACTGTAAACCTCAAATTGTAACTTTGAACTTTATCCAAGAAGATGTGCCCATGAAATAGCGCTCTAGTGGTTAAGTGGTGCCGTGGTGGGTGTTCACTGATGAAACAACACTTCCACTTTATAGAGTTTCACTATGCAAAGCAGCAGATTGATGATCTAGAATGGAAAAAATGGAGCTTAGATAGCTTATTATTCGTATACAGCTTCACAGAAGTGATTTTGATAAAAATATGAAACACACCTTTTAGAATTCAATTGAATTCTGTTTTAAACATTAGAGGCATTACAAATCAAATTATAATGTAGATTTGCTTCAAGTTCAGATTACCTCAAATGGAATCTGCACTTGTCCCTTTATTAAATAGTGAGAAAACTTGTTGCACCCTAGAAATTGATCAAATGGAGTCTGCAGTTTTCTCAAAACAAACTTAAGTTACAGATTTCTTCAATTTGAAGTATTATTAATGATGAAGATAGTTTTCTGGGCAGCAGATCTCTGAAATGAAATTATTATTTGAAAGTCAAAATGTTTCTAGATTTAAATAATGTTAAGAATATGAAGTACATTATGAATAAAAACATGACATGTATTACCAATAGATTTTATAACTGAGCAATATTTTATGGTTAGTTTATTCCTCGTACTATCTGCTAAAACGTAAAATGCATATAAGATATTTTCATTGAATTATTGTAGAAGAAAGATATATAAAATCTACTAATCCTCTTGGGCATCGAATTTGTGAACTTCAATTTTGATATTGTTCTGTCTGTAAAATGTTCTTGATATGAATTAAAGATACTGCTAATATTTATGCATGAGTTGACTTGGCCAATTTTTAGTATAATTACTTACTATAATCATCTGTAATCAGGATGAGACGGGAGTTTACAAGAACCTGCTGCAGGAGATTGCCCAAAGAGTTGGTGCGCCATTGCCACAATATACAACATTCAGATCAGGCCTTGGTCACCTACCTGTTTTTACAGGAATAGTAGAATTGGCTGGAATAACGTTTACTGGAGAACCTGCCAAGAACAAGAAACAGGCAGAGAAAAATGCTGCAATGGCAGCTTGGTCAGCTTTAAAACAATGTGAGTCATATGTATAATTTATAATGTATACCATGATTATTATCCTGAGCAAACAGAGAATAGACCATCTTATTCTGTGCATATTTTGTGTAAGTTAATGTATGCAAGCCATATATGATATCAATATCTGCTGGAACGTGGAGATCAAAATTCAAAATGTTCCTGCGATATGTTTATGGGAAAGTTCTTTACTTTAGAGCTACTATTTCCTATGGAAGTTAAATATACTATCTTGAACGGCTTCCTCCATGCTTAAAAATCAAATATTTTGCCTCCATAAGTTTTTATGATCTGAGTCTCTAAACTTGGCTAAGATATCGAGAGGAGTAAGAGCACACCCCATTGAATTGCTTCTTAATATAATATCAATCGCTAACATGCTTTATTATAATTCATAGTTTCCATAATATTATTCTAAGAAATTTGTTTACCTTACCATGATTCTTTTTTTTAATTTTATTTTTGACGTTCTGTTTTAATTTTTGCTAGTGGCTAAAGAATCAGCAAGCTCTTCATCGGAACCAGAAAACAATGATGAGCTGGAGCAGATCACTATAGCTCGAGCCTTGTTGAATTATCGCCAAAAAGAAAAAATGGCCATGTCAAATCCAAATGCAACAATACCATTCCACAAAAAACTTCAAATTCAAACTCCAAGGCCAACTAGTCCCCAACGACCCCCTGCTCCCACTTCGAAGATTCTTCCCTTAATTTGCCAAAAGGCAGCTCCTCGAAGCAGAGCTCCATTTTCAGGAAATAAAATTCCCATTCCTCAATCCCAAACTCCTGCATTGGAAGCCTCTGGAACACGCCCCCAGAAGTTCAGTGCCGGAGCTGCTCTTTCTTATATTCCCGTTCACCAGTTTAGGACATCTTGCCATGGTATTGCCCCACCAGTTACAATTAGAACAGCAATGCCTGTGTATTCTGCCCCGCCTCTACCGCAACCATCAAAGCTTCCACCACAGCAAGTAATTCGAGTCCCACCCGTACGGATCGCTCCACCGGTTTCCATTAGGCAAGCAATTCCTGTGTTTGCTGCTCCCCCAGTACACAAGGAAAGTCCTGTAGTTAAAAAAGAAGACTGTCCAGCTCAAGTGGCTCCAAAAGATGACCCTCCTGCTCTTTCCGCGCCTGTGTCCTCACCACCCACTGTATCACCGCTGGTGCCCTCACCGCCCATTGTATCACCTGCTGAAGTAGAACAAGCTACATCTCCAGTGGTGAACAGTCAGCAAGAAACTAAGACATTAGAGAGCCTCGAAGAACTCAAAATTTGATGAGGTGATTCATTAGAAAAGACCACATAGGAGATTGTCGTATGGTTTTGCAGTAAAGTTAGGTTATCTCATCTTGTCTGCATCTTATTTTGAGTGTCAACCCTTTTCTCCATTTTTTTTTTTTTTTTGCCCCGTTTTGTTAAAACTTGAGTTGTTGAGAGGTGGAAAAATTAGTATCAGCATCCCTGCAGCAATGCCATTTCAACAGCAACTGTGTCAACTTATGTACTTATATATTAGTATCTTTGGGCATGTTGTCCCTCCAAAAACTCTCTTCTGATCTGCATCCCCAAGATCGGCTCGATGAGGGTGCACCGAACGTATTAAGTTCGTCATCCAACGGTTCTCGTAACCACCTTGTCGCTCGGGATCCCTCATTTCCATTTTCTGCTATTCTGTATTTTCATGCATGTATATATATATATATATATATCTAGGCATGTTCCTTGTATTTCAGGGTTGCCGAAATTCGGAGGTGAATGAACCTTGTATTTCAGGGTTGAAATGCAGTTTTCTAAGGAAGAGAAACAGTTCATCTTCCTCAATTCATGAGCAAGTTTCGAGGATCTAGATCAAAATTGATATCAGATTCGATTCAATTCAGTAAAATGCCCAAAATTAATTAAACTATGTGTGATTCTCTCTTCACTCAAGTCTCTAATTGTTCTTATTTTATTTTTCCTCATGTTATCCAAGTGTCACGCTGGTCATTGCGTATCATTCGGTTGGCTTTTTGGTGTCAAGAAATATAAATGTATTGATCGCTTATAATTTATAGACCAATGGATAATTAAAGGTGCTTTTGGGATGATATGTAAGTGCTCATTCATATACTTGAAAAGCCTTTTCCAAACGGTCTTGGTTTTATGAAATATGCATATTTGCTAACAATTTCTCTCTTATCAGTCGAATTTAGAAATTAAAATCTCATTTATAACTATTTTATTATTATTTTTTATTTATATTTTTAAAAATTAAGTTTACGAATATTATTTCTACGCATGTCTCTTTGTTTTAATCCATATTTAATTTGATTAAAAATTTGAATATTGTTGGATGTATATATATAGTGAAAGAAAGTGAGTCTAGTGAATATTTGAAACATAAAAATAGATTTAATTATATAGATTAAATCCATTGTTTAGAAACTTTCAAATTGGATTGAAATTTCAAATTAAAATGATGTTTCATGTACAAACTTTAACATATATGAAAGCTAAATTTGTAGTTTCTTCATTTTGAATGAGTTAGGTTTGATTTTTGTTAAGTAACAACTGAACTGAGTTAAATTTGACAAAGACATTAATTTTTATATTTATTTGATTTAATTTTGTATTTTGGAGAGTTACTAAGTTGCTAGCCTATAAATAACAACTTGTTTCTTCATTTGTAGTATCCTTCCTCAAATTGAAGAATCATCTCATTTCTTTCTTTTGGTCTTGAGTTGAGTTGAGAGCAAGTATTTAAGAGTTTTGTCAGATTTAAGTAGTTTGAGGTTGTATTTTTACCGGAGTTGGTCGTTGTATCTTGCTGAGACGGTTGCTATAGCCTACTTGCATCTGGTGCAGAGCGAATAATTGTCTTTAGGACAGAGCTCATCAGAAGCGTGCCTCGGGATCTTGAGTTTGTTAGTATATTCAGTTCACGTATATCATTTCTCCCCAACAAAAATAACATTTTAAAATTCGAAAACTAAAATGTGATCCAATCCATGAGTATTGTTGTTTTGTTGTTTACTTTTTAACAAAACCTTTTGCAAAACTTTTTGTTTACTTTTTTAACAAAACCTTTTCCATTTTCAAAACCGTAAAAAGTTTGTTTAAGAATTTGTTTTTGTTTCTAATAAGAGTCAAGACGGTTTATGAGCTTAAAAGAGATTAGCTTCAGGAAATCGTATATTTTTTTTAATGTAACTTTGGAGATTAAAATTCATTAAGTAAACTAGGGACATTAAAATTCAATAAGTGAATTAATATATGGATAACATTATTGTTTAAAACATGGATGTAAATTTGTTAACGTGCACATTTTATGCAAATGTCAATGGATGAGAAAATTATAAAACTAAAATGAAAAATAAAAAAATAAAAAATATTTGAATTAATAAATAATTTTAATAATAGATTAAAGGTTTAAATACTACCTTGGTCCTTCTACTTTTAGCTTTGGTTCATTTTAGTTGTTGCACTTAAATGTTTATTTCAGTCCTTATACTTTCAACTTTGGTTCATTTTTTGTCCTTATACTTTCAAAAACTTTGTTTTGGTCCTTGTACTTTCACTTTGGTTCATTTTGGTTCTTAAACTTTTAAAAAGAGGTTACTTTGATTCCTTAAAAATGAAATTAAAATGAGAATGAAGGACCAAAATAGTTAATTTTTAGAAGTATAAAGATTAAATTGAACCAAAATTAAAAGTACAAAGATCAAACTGAACCTTTTATAAGTATAAGGACCAAAATGAACCAAAGTTGATAATATAAAGACCAAAATGAACCAAAGTCAAAAGTATAGAGATCAAAGTAATATTTAAACCTAGATTAAAATGCTTTCTACAAAAAGTTAAAATGCTTATTATTTATATAATATTAACGCTGGTGACATTTTGTTATTTTCTTTTTCGTATGTTTTATTAATTTTTTACGGTATAATGAAAATATTGATTAATCCTTTATATCGATGTCAAACCATGAACATTTAAAAACATCGATGGAAATATTTTCAACTTAAATTTTAGGCTCTAGATGACATAGAATCCAAAGCCCCAAACTGCACTATTTCATAAGTGAATGGTTGCAAGATGAAACATGATATTTAGGTCTTGAAACTCATAATGGAACATAGCTACCCCTCTTTCTTGAAAAGGAGGAAACCAAAAAGTTGGAAGAATATGTAATGATTTGTATCCTTAGTGAATGCTAACATGCATATATCATCATCATTGACAAAGCCTTCCCATTATTCCAATTGGCCAAAACAAACCAATCCTTTTATCTCCCAATTGAGACCATATGTTCAATCAACAAGATTTAATGGGAAATTTTCTTTTAATCTTGGTTTCACCAATCAAAATTTGTTTTAAAGTTATGGGGCTTAATTAAATCTAATTAATAACAATAGTTGTATAAGTTTATCTCTCTATTGGTTTAACTCATGAATTTAAAAAACAATCTTAATTAGAGGGTCAATAAGATGTTTGTGTTAGATCAAAAGTTACTTTTGATAGTTATTTGCATTAATTGATTATAGTTTGAATAAACGAAAACATACCAAAGTGATTTTGAATAGAGTAATTATGTTTCCAAATACTCAAAAAGATCATCAAAATTTTTCTTTCTTAAAGTGCTATTACTTGGCCTCGTTTGTTAACTATTCGATTTTTAATTTTTGGTTTTTATAAATTGAAATTGTTTTTTCAAAATTTCTTAACTGTGATTTTCATTTTTCTCAAGTAAACATATAATTCTTAGTTCATTTTCAAAAGCGAAAAATAAATTTTTAAATGAAAAAAAGAAATAGTGTTTATAAACTTAAGTTTCAAAAATTAAAATAACCAAATAATTATAAAACAAGCAGTATGTGTTTGGTTTTCTAAGAGCAACAATGGGGAGAGGTCAAACAGACAAAGGTTTATAGAAATTCTAATTTTGCAATAAAGTCTTTAAAATCAGAATTTTCTAAAGTATGATAGTTTGATAATCTCTATGGAGCAATGAGAATAAAATCAACAGATATTAACAAAGTTGCAGATTACTCAAAAAAGAAAAAAGAAATGGTAAATTTGCCCATTAAGGAGGGGATGCTGAACTTGAGATAGAGTTTCCTCTTAATTGATGTTATACTTTATTTGGGAAGGTCTTTTGGAGATGCACTCATTACCTATTTTGCACATTTTGATGAGTATGACTCATTTAAATCTAGTTCAACTGGTTTAGACTATAACCTCGATCAAAAGATT
Source organism: Citrullus colocynthis (assembly GCA_031780015.1). Lineage (NCBI taxonomy): Eukaryota > Viridiplantae > Streptophyta > Magnoliopsida > Cucurbitales > Cucurbitaceae > Citrullus > Citrullus colocynthis. The sequence continues at coordinate 194,639 of QLSR01000371.1, forward strand.
AGAAGTTTGAATCCCTACTTTATATGCTACACTAAAAAAATATTTCTCTAGTATGTAGTTGTAATATTTGCGAGGTGTATCTTTAAGCTCAAGTTCGGTCGTTTAGACTCAACTTTTGACTTAGATTATGTTAATCGAGGAGCTACTCTAGATCAAAATAGAGCTCATCTTTTATACGAATATTGAAGGTGTCCCAAATATTGTTAAATAAGTTTCAATTTGTACAACTATGTTATGTTTTTTTTGTTTTTCTAGTAATTGTGGAAATGACCATTGATTTATTGAGATGGGGTGTAAGCTAAATTGGGAGAGAGGAACATCTTTTTTTCAATAAAAAAAATTGCCATAATTCTGCTACAACTATGGTTGATAAAAGGGCACACAAGGATAAGGATTATGATATGTTCTGTTTAGGCAAAGGATTAGATTAGTATGAGAGGTAAAAGTCTAGTGAAATAGAAAATAAGAAACTAGTAAGGTTTGAAAGATACATAGTACATAATGTATTATTTTTTTATTTTTTTTTCTCTTCTTCTTCTTCTTCTTGAAAGAACATAATGTGTAATTTAGTTTATATATCTAGTCATAGCTTATTCTTAATATTGGAAATGCGAGCATAGTTTCATGTTAGCTCGGAGTGGAAAAGATATGTAAAGGATGACAAGATTTTTATGTATACAACTTTTTTTTCCTTTTTTTTTTTTTTTAAATTTGGCAATTAACGAATCTTTCAAGACACTTTAAAAGTTTAAAATTACTAATATAAAATGCCAAAATTAAAAATTTATAAAAAACCTCTTGAACTTGAGTGACATTCTAAACTCAACAAAAAAATTTAGAAACTAAAAGTCCGTTTGGATTGAATTGAGAAAAAATTGTTTTTAAAAAAACACATTTTTATTTAAATTCTTTTGACATCTATTTTGAGAAGTTGCAAAAAACTCTATTTTTTTCAAAATAATTTTTTAAATTAAAGATTTGAAAATTTATTCCAAATACGCCATAAATCTGGAATAATTCTTTTTTTTTTTTTTTTTTTGGAAAAAGGGCACAACTTTTAAGGAAAAACTCTATTAATTAAGAGCAAAGATGTCATTAAAGAAATATATAGAATTAAACTTTAGAAAAAAAGAATACTAGAGGAGGATGAGTTTGAAACAAATGAAATTATTGGGAGACTGATTAGTGGCAGGCGGAGGGGTCAAAATTGGAACTTTTATACAACTCCCCCAACTCCAAAAATCTGCCACGTCAGCATTCTAATAATTTTACACAAACAAACATTGATTTGAAGGGAATGAAGTGAATGGACAGGTGGCCAAGACATATTTGGGCCCACTGGATTGGGCCCAAAATGGGGCCCAATTTGCAAACATTATTCCCTTTTCCTATGAGGAAAAAGAAAAAAGAGAAAAGCAATGGCTGGCTGGTGTGACAAAAGCAAATGGGAGCCCTTTCCACACCCATTAGCAAGAAGCAATCATATCTAAAAAGCTAAAAAAACAAGTGAGAGAGAGAGTGTGTGTAAAACTAGTTAGAGAAAAAGAGAAAGGTTAAGGCAGACAAAGAGGAAAGAATGTTTATTTCATCAAATAAAGCTAACAAAAAAACATCTATTTGACTTTGGTATTTCTCATCATTTCTCTTTTTATCTTTCACACGCTATTGGATCGAGAACGTTAGATATATGTTTGTGCGTAAAGATTCTTGACAGTAAAGAATCGTTAATGCTTACAGCATTTTTTTTTCTTTTTTTTTTTTTTTTTTTTTTTTTACCACAAAAANAAAATTAACATAAAAAGGTGGATAACAATCAAAATTATCTTAGAAAAATTAAAATAAAATCAATCTAAAAATAAGTTAATTTAAACCAATCCGGAGAAGTTAATTAATCAACGTATCACTTAGATGAATTGTGAAAAACGAGTTTTGTACCTTTGACTGAAACAATCAATAGGCAGGCTTCGTCCCCTTTGACTGAAACGATGCGAAACAATAGGTTATTTGGACCTAAAACACCTTGCACTACTGGCACCATCAAGAAATACCTACCGCCATTGTGTGTATTGGTAATGGGCTGGAGTATAGTTTAAGCAATTGGAATGGTTAGCCGATGAAAGGGTGGATACAGAGCGAATTAGGGTTTAAATTGTGGGATTTAAAGAATTTTTTTTTTTTTTTTTTTTTTTTTTTTTTTTTTTACCACAAAGAACAAATTTCATGAAATCAACTTCAATTTCAAACACTTGTACAGATCAATTTTGGAGAGAGTGGTTATATATACACACACACATATATATATTAACTCTTATGGGTGAAGTCAATTTGTTTATTTGATTTGAAATTTGAAGCCAAGTGGATGTTTGTTATAGGGTGAATGGTTGGGAAAGGAAAAGAAATTCAAAGCCTTGAAAGGGAAGGATATTGGGGAACTCTTTTGGCTTTTTGGAAGAAATAAAAATAAATCCTAAGGCCTTCTTATGATGAGAGATCCAAATAAATCAATGTTCTTTTTCTTCATAGTACCATACTATTACTATTCTCTTTCCTTCCCACTTTTTGCTTTGAATCTCATTAGTATGTATGAAATCAACCCCACTTTGGACAACAAATTTCCATCTACACCCACTAACTCAATTCTATTCCATTTTACTTTGAATGTATGACTTTTTTGAGCAATTGTTTTCTAAGCAAATTTTTGTTTTCTTAAAAAAAAAAATAAATAATAAAATAAAATAAAATTACATTCATGCTTTAAAGTTGTTGTATCAATTAAAATTTTGAACTAATAATTATATTAGTTTAAACCTTGAACTTTCGTTAGTGTAGTAATCTATACGTTCTTTCTAATTTTGTTCAATTAGTATTGTATGAAACTTATAATTTGAGTTAGTTAAACTCATAAATCAATTAATTTAGACTATCCATTACCTTTGAAAATCATCCATACCTTAATTTCTAAATGTGTGTACACTTCTCCAAATGTTAGTTTTACAAAATGGACAATTAGAGTAAATGCACGGACAATTCTCAAAGAAAATTTTGACTACGAGTTTAAATTGATTCATTTATGAAATTTTCAGGGATTTAATTGATAGAATTATAAATTTCACACGAAGGTTTCACACACAAAATGTAATGAATATTGTAAATTGATGCACTTACAAAAGTTCATGATTTAAATTATATAATTATTAGTTTAAGTTTTAATTAATTTGTCCTTAAAGTTTAAGGTTATAAATTAATATTCTTTTTTTAAAAAAAATTAACTATAAAAGTGGTTCATGAACTTTTTAGAATCATGTCTAATAAATTTAGACACTTACAACAATTTGTAAGACTTTCAACTTTTAATGTTGTGACTAAAAAATCAACTTCAATTAGAGTGTCTTCCCATTATAATTCTGACAAATATTTTTGAAAATGAAAAACAACAATGATTTTGATAATTGTGTTTCAAACAATTTCTAGACTTTAAGTTATCTTCATACACTATTTCAGTCAAAGAATTTACTTTCAGACTAAATGGGTCAAATTGTTCAACCAATGAGAGTTTATTTTCCTTTCCATTTCTAAAAATGTTTGGTTTAATCCACCATTGTTCCAAGGTCCATAGTAATAGTCAACAGAGAAACATCTCATTTTTCCTTTTTCTATGTCTACCATCCAATAATCAAATATTGTCAACCACTACTTTTGTTGGTAACTTTTCCACGTAATTGGACATGTTTGGAGTATTTTCCAATTAGATCTTTTATTATCATATTGTCCTAGGTTATGGGTTACTTTTGGACCAAGAGTTACAAGTTCAAGGAGCCAAGCTATTAAGAATAAAATCGAAATAATGACAGATAAGAGGAATGTAAGAAACGGGCAAATGCGTCGGGGGAGGAAAAACTAAAGAAAGGAGAGGCATTGGGCCAAAAAGCCGAACTTGCCCACCTTGGCCTCCGATAACTTCTAGAAATACAAGTTATTGTGACTCTTTATTTAGAATAATTAGGGAAATTCAGTAGAAAATGCATTAACTTGGAATGAAAATCATGTAAATAGATAAACTCTGTGATCAAGTGTTTATAAAACTTTATATCCTAAAAATTATAAAATTTACATATTTTGAATGCAAAATTTCAATGAAAAGAAGTTGAAAATAACAAAGGAAATTAAAGATGTTGCGGCTAGATGCATAAAGAGATAAAATCAACTATAATCTTGCACACATAGAAGATCTATGCGTCAAAACATGAAGAAAGGAAAATGACAAATGCATGGACGGTAGCTGTCATGTCAAAAGTGCAAGTTGATAATTGATTTGATATAATCGTGACAGAACCAATGAACCCGTAATGCGAGGAAGTCAGCGCAGCAGGGCATGAATTAAAAATGCAAGGCGTTAATCATCATTAGAAAGAGGCTAACAACCTTCTTTTGGACACTTATAAAAAGCCAAAAAGAGCTTCATTTCGAGAGACACTTTTTGTTAAGAAATTGGCTAAAGCTCTCCCAATTCTCTCCTCATTTCCACAATTGTCTTCAACCTCTAGAGCTTCTCTTCGAGTAATTCTGAGTGAGAACTTAACCTTCTTCTCTAAAAAATGAGGGAACATCACCAACCTCCATTGCAATCGCCTTGAACCAGTCATTTAAGCCAAAGGAAGCAAGATATTATGACTAGCGGCTTGACATTTTCATTTTTGAAATTTACTCCATTTTCTTGTTATTGCAATTTGTATTAGGACCTTGAGATTGAGAAACTCATTATTTTTTAATATGAATATGATTTCCATTACTTTTCATCTACTCATGCTTGATCTTTTATCCACTATGAGCAACTAAATTTCTAATGGGTTGAGGAGGTTAAACTAACATTTCACAAGTTTTGCATAAGCTAAAATTCATCTTATTTAATGTGTGCTTAATACATTGCTTGAATCCATCTGACAAATCGATTTAGGTAGAAATAATCAACTACTTGAGAGAGTAAGTGATTGCGGACTTCATTAAACAAGGAAAGAAGTAGCTTTAGAGATAAAGTTAACATTTTGTCCAAAAATTAACTTGAGCATGCATCTTAGAGATAAGATAAATGTAGTAAGAAAAACACTAAGAGGTGAGTTCTGAATTTTATGAGTTAATGACGGGAATACATACTTATGCATTACTTAGGAAAATGTTAGTGACTCTCCTCAACCCTACTTTATGCTTTGATTTTCCTTCACTTCAACATGATTGAGATTGCATCCATCACCAACATTCATCATTCCACGCATCATCATCATCACACCACTCACTTTCACCATTCGTCATCATTCATTCTCACCATCATTTGTAATTAATTCGTCACTTTAGTTATACAAAAAATTCACTTGATGCAATTATTAATATTCATTGCATTAAGATCATTCATTAAGTTCAAACACATTCTTAGTATAAGTCCTTGTGTTTTACCCTAGACTCACTAGGAAATTCTATTTAGACTTATACTTGGGTTTAAATAGAAAACACTTGCGTTTAACTTAAATCATTCAACTTATTTATTCACCAAAGCACGACATAAGGCAATCATTAAATTAACATTATCATCATTCAATGCAACAAATTTTTTGCGCTGTTGTCGAGAATTTAGTAGACTAATTATTCTTTGAACTTTGTTTGATTTTTGCAGAACCTCCATTGATGGTGTATTGCACGTTTAATCGAAAGCACTACAAAACAATATATGAACAAAAACAAACAATCAGGATTCCTATTTGACCTAGAGATTGAGAGAACCTTTCTGAAAAGAAACAAGACAAATCAAAAAAGAAGACAACATAATAAAAACAAAACCATGGAGACCAACAAAACAACCATCGACCAATAATGCCGATAATGCATTGGCACAAGCTCAAGCCCACCCAATATTCCTCGCACACGATCGTAGGAGACCGATCAGGGAGTACACATCACCAAACTTATATGATTTTTTTGTCAGGCATTATGCGTCTAATGTTTGAAGGAGCCATATTTAAAATGAAATCGGTGATATTCCAAATAATTTAAATTGTAGGACAATTTGGAGGAGCACCTGGCAAAGATCTTCACACTCACCTTAAAAGCTTCATTGAAATTTGTAACACGTTCGTAATGCCAAACATCTCAACTAAGGAAATCTGACTGATTGTTCCCTGTTTTTAAGGGATGAAGCAAGATAGCGAGCTTACTCTCTAGAATCAAGTGAGATCACCACCTAGGAATAGATGATTGAAAAATTCATGAAGAAGTATTTTCCACCTACGAAAAACATAAAATGAAAGAGAGATATTGCGAATTTCCAACAAAAGGACATGGAGACCCTAAGTGATGCGTGGATGAGATTTAAAAGGCTCGTTAGGAACTGCTCGCATAATGGCTTTCCCAATTGCGTTCAAATGGAGATCTTCTAAATGTACTAAATGAAATATCACACACAGCAGCAAATGCTGCTGCAGCGGGGGGCTTGTTACACAAAACATATATCGAGGCAAAGAACATTTTGGATAGAATTTTAAGAAACCATGAAGAATGGGAAGATAATGGTTATGGATCAAGATCAAGCAGACGAAGAAACAATTTAGGAACAACTGAAGTTGATGTAGTAATTGTGCTATAAACACAAATGGCTGCTATGACCAACTTATTGCAAACTATGACGTTGAATCAAGTCAACGCAGGAAGTAGCAACCAAGTGAACGCAGTGAGTCAAGTTGCTCATAGGGAATGCCTTGGATGTGGGGAGCCACATTCGTTTGATATGTGCCCACAAAATCTGCAATTCGTATGTTTCATTAGGAATAATTTGTATTTGATACTCATAACCTTGGATGGAGAAACCATCCCAATTTTTCGTAGGGTAGGAATCAGCACCAACAAACAAAACATAGGGGCGGTCAACAAACAAATAGAGGTCTCCACCAGGTTTCCACCAAGGACATCAAAGATATCAACAATTACCAAGCCCACCCTAGCAAGCTTCAAATTCAATGTCTCCATTGGAAGCTCTACTAAAAGAATACATGCAAAAGAATGATGCTTTGTTGCAAAGCCAAGCATCGTCGATACAAAACTTAGAGTTTCAAAAGGATTAGTGAAAAGTACCTAAAAAGTGCTTTATTTGCCTTTCATTTAGGATGTTTTTATTGAGATGATGTTATTTACTAATGATTTTTAGGTAATTATGAAGAAAATAAGATTTGAAGGTCATAAGTATTGAGACTTGTGCCCTAAAGTCTTGTAATTGATTAGTTAATTAAGTTAATTATTAACGATATGAATTTATCCATTAATGGAAAAATCCAAGGTTTTTGCATGAAGCCTTGAACATGTATATAGTTGACATACGGGTGGAACATGTTAAAAGAAATAACCTAAATGTCTATAGTATATGGATAAGGCTGGGTGCCTTATCCTGTCTTGGTGACACTACGGATACGATCACTTGGTAATAGTTACAAATGGTTTGATCCAAATCGTTCATGTGGATCATGTGAGTGGGGGTATCTTATACAAAGAGTTTGTATAAGACCGAACCGCGAAATATTTGATCTCTCTTTGTAAATTCGTTAATTGATGAGAGTAATATTTCATAGGATGATCATGTGCGACTCGATCTTAATCCTGAGTGACTTATGAACTCCTGTCTATGAGGTCGATCCTTTGATTTGCATGGGTGAGTGTGGCCCAGGTTGCCAACTCAATAAGCCCACCATTTTGAGGATTTGACTAAAAAGGGAGCTGGAAACATGACTTCACAAGATGAAATTCACTCCTTCCTAGATAGGGTAAGTAGATGAGTAGTTCCCTTAAATGTTGATTTCGGGTCTTGAACAAAGGGCCCTATCCTCTTACTGGCCGGAGTGCGTGGGACTTAGTTTATGCTTGGATCATAAACAAATAGTTTATTAGAGAAATCAGTGGTACTTAAGGATAAGAGGTAATTACAAAGGCAGAACAGACATTTGACCTAGTTGTAATTATGAACAACTCTTGAAGGATCGACTTGCTTATATTAATTATATCCATGGATACAACTTGTCCTACAGTGCATAAGAGTTCAACTACGGGTCTATAGTGATTTGCCCTGTAGTTAATGAATGAAGATTAATTTAATTAAAGAGTTTAATTAATTAATCTTGGATCATTGAAGCTTATAATTTGTAGGTCTATAAGGTCCCCTTGCTAGCTCACCACGGACCAACAAGGATCAACTATGTTGAAAGAAAAATTTGAAATGTTCAAATTATGAGAAAAAATACTAATTGTATTGGATACAATTAATTAAATGATTTATTATAAAGTTTATTTGAATAAAATTCAAACTATAACTTTATAATATGAAGAATTAATTTGTTTGAATATGATTCAAATAATTAATTATTTATTTGGATGAAATCCATATAAATAAATAGAGGAAGAATTAATTAATTAATTTGAATTGGATTTAAATAATTAATTATTTAATTTGGATGGGATCCAAATTAAATATTTAAATATTTTAAACCATTTAATTTAAAATGTGCAGGGTTATCGGAGTAACCCATAGAATTCTATAAATAAGGCTCTTGGGAGCCCTCATAGAACACACTCTCTACATGAATAATCTCTATAATTACTCTAAAACTTTTACCCAATTTTATTAGAAAAATTCTAAGAAGATTATTTTTCCCTTTCTTTCACGAAGCGGTTTCCACAAACCGGAATAGTCCTAGCAAGGAAGATCTCTTGAAAAAGGAAGACTACAAGGAGAAGACTATCAATTCGAGGAGAAGATTTTGCTGAAATTATATATCGGCAAAGGTATGTTGCTTAACCCTCTTTATTTGTATTTTTAATTTTTTCAAGAAATCAAACAATGCGATCACACGCGATCAATTCTCTTTAATTAGTATTAGAGCCAATATTTGATTCTTAATTTGAATTAAAAATCTTCTATGGTGGGTGTTCTAAGTATTCCTGAGATATGTGAAGGTTCGCAAAATTGATTGTTTGGACATACTTGGGCATTATATTTTAAAGTTTTGATTAAATCAATGAAGGTTAGGGTTTTCTTGTAATATTTTCATTGAATTTGATGTAAAAGTAATGTAAATTCTTGAAAAACGTTTGTTTTCCTGAAATAAACAAATCTAGAAAATTTGGAAATTTTGCTGTACGTCATCTATTCTGTGGCATCAAAGTATCTAGTAGATTTGATTGAAGTATGTGTAGCTGAAATTTCGAAGGATTAAATTTAAGTGTTTCAAACTCTAAATTTTAACGAGCAAATAAGAAATTGAAGACCAAGATATGTCTTGAAAATTCAAATTATTATGATTTTGAATTTTATTCTTAATTTCTAGGATATGTCAAATATGTTAGTCAATTTTGCTTTATTTAATTTAATTTTGCTTATGATGTATTTTTAAATTAAATTGAATGATGTATAAAGTATGTCATTTAAATTAAAATCCGACCATAGTTTAAGCATATCATGCATATTTTAAATATAATTGTTATATTTAAATTATTAGGATCATTTCTAATTAAATGCATGTAGAGATTCTTTTTTATTTAAATATAAGTGTATAAGTGTTATATTTAAATTGTTGTAGAGACGCATGTAAAGATTCTCTTTTATTTAAATATAAATGTTATATTTAAATTGTTAGGATAATTTCTATTTATATGCATGTAGAGATTCTCTTTTATTTAAATATAAATATTATATTTAAATTATTAGGATAATTCCTATTTACATGCATGTAGAGATTCTCTTTAATTTTAAATACAAGTGTTATATTTAAATTGTTGTAGAGATTCATGTAGAGATTCTTCTTCAATTAAAATATAATTGTTATATTAGATAATTAAATGAAGAACTAAGTAAGATTGCATGCTTAGATAAAGATAAACTTAGTTTAATTTTAAATTAAATTGTTTAAAATTTTAGTTTATCTTTATATTTTTCTAATGAAATTAGAAATATTGCATGCTTGCCTAATAGGGTTAGGATCTTGCTTAAATAAAGATACATAATTAATTTTAGTTTATCTTTTTATTTTTCTAATGAGATTAGAAATATTGCATGCTTGCCTAATGAGATTAGGATCTTACTTGGATAAAGATAAAATGGGTTCAATTTTTTATATAGTTTAAAATTTTACTTTATCTTTATTAAAAATCTAATTAGATTAGAATAAAGTAAATTGCATTTTTAATCTAATGAGATTAGATTAAAATAGATCTTTTAATTAAATTTTAAATGGTTTAAAATGGACAAATTAAAAGATTTAATAATAAAAGATTGCCTTATAAGGGAACTCTATCTAAGGAAGGTTCTGTCTAAATAATGAAACCCTTATTTTAAAATACTTAGTGAGAGAATAGATGTATATGATATGTCGTCTCTCTTACGTTCTTTGATAAGATTCACATCGTGAGACTCATGTTTGGCCTCGTGGCCGCTTTGTTTTGGCTTTCCTTCTGTTCCCCTTCGGAAGGTGTTTACATGAGTCAAGATCAAGGTGAGTTAGAGAAAGTATTTATAGTAAGTGGGAGAATGGACATGTGCCAATATATCCTGTAGTCTCCATCATTGGTTTATACTGTGAGACTCATGCTTGGCCTTGTGGCAGCTTTGCTTCAGCATTGCTTCCGTCCCTCTTCGGAAGGTGTTTGCATGGGTCAATATCAAGGTAAACTCCAGCAATAGATAGGACAGTAGTTTTCTATTTCCAATATTGACCTTCCCTTGGGCAGGCTTGTTGGGGCAGAACTACAAGATCTAAAATAATGGGTTACACTTACAAGAGTACATTAAATTTGTTAATGGTGTTTTGACCAAATAATGGTAACTAAACATTATAGGAATAAAAGTTTTTCTGGTGTAATGTTTGGTTAAGAATGTCTCAATCCGGTGAAGGAGCATTTGATCTAACCTTCTACGACACTTGTTCTAAATCATTGGAGTATCATTGCATTAGACATGATTTATAGGATTCATAAAGTTTAATGTTAGAATTTGAATGGATATTTGATTGTATGTTGTTAACTAATATATTTTATACATTTCAATGTTGTGTCATTTTCTCTCATGATTTTAACTTTGAATTACCGATATAAGTCAAAATTTGAGAAAAACATATTACTTGGAAAAGTACAATTGACACTATTTTAATTGTAGTGTAATTTTTAGAATTTGTCCTTAATTGAGAAATGTTCTCAAAGTTCTATAGCCACTTATTCATGAACCATGTGATTGATGAATCACAATTGGAGAGATAGCTTATATTTATCTTTTAATTGACATACTTGATGCCAAGCGTGGAAGATAAATTACCAAGACAACATATGAGATGTTGTAGTCAATATAAGCTTAATGTACATAATTATCTAAATAATCTCAAGATTAAGTATTATGTTCCAAGAAAATAAATTATGTGACTAAAGCTATAAGGAAACTATTCCAAATTAGCATGGGGAGTCACACAATGAGGAATTTTGGAAATACCTCAATGGGAAGAAAAATAAGAATGAAAGTAAATTTGATTTACTGGATTCTTGGTGGAGAATTAAGATTTGCACCTGGATAGTTGAATAAGAATTCACTATCAAAATTTTCTTCATTATAATTAGATTGTAATTCTTGGAAAATACTTAATGACATAGAATGATTTCTACATGTTTGGCACTAGGAAGTCCATCTTAGTTAGTGTAGTAGGAGACATGAGATGTCATATTTGATACTTATGCTGAATGTGGTGGTTTCATCACCATAAGAGAAATTCAATTTCTCAAAACTTTATTACTAATTAATTCATAAGGTATGAATGCTTTATGTAATAAAGCATATTTGCAAAAATTGTTTAAAAATATGTTCAGCCCTAGATAAGTACAATTAGTATATGTTAAAATTTTTAACATATACAAATACTACACTAAGATATTCCAGATTATTGAATTTAGAATTGAAAGACAAATTATTTTCTCCTAAAAGATACTTGGTTTGGCAATTAAAGTTGATTATCATCAATTTTATAAAATGACTAATACATTTAACTCTCTAAGAGTTAGAGTTAAATTACTTTACTTTTCTGAAGATCTTGCCTTTTATGCAAGATATTTATTGAACCTTATTGGATAAACCAAAAGACCAAAAAACATGTTTGACTTACACATTTTGACCTGAGAGATCTAGTGAATGTAAAAGTCAAACAAACATTGTAAATATTTCATCAATTGGATTGATGAATATTTAGTGTATCAGTATCTTTATCTAATGCAACTTAAGCCTTTTCTTTGAAGAGTTTAAAGAAGTTAGACTAAAGTTTAAATCAATTAGGCAAGTCTATCAAGACATTATGATCATATCATAAAAGTATAGAAATCTTAGTACTAAGCCTAATTGATAGAAAATGAAATTATATCTCAACCTTAAACATTAGATACCATTTGAATGAAATTATGCTTCAAAAGGAGAAAGTTGACCTTGTTGGACTTGGTCATGTTGATGATGAGTACTTTGTTAGACATGATCACATCATTAATAAATTACACATCATTGCCATAATCTAGTTAGGGCGTGTAATAGAGATTGCACTGTGAACATTATTTTCTCCAAAACTGTCTGGGAGACAATTTTGGATTATGAAAGTGTAGTAAACTAGTTTACAACATTTCAGATATGAGTATGTTAAGATGCATATGATGAAACAAACCTAAAGGAATATATATGTTCATGGATATGCCTAAGACTAGGTTGTCCTCATGGAGAAAAAGAATGGTCTTTTTATGCAATCCTAAATAAAATAAGGTATTTGTATGACAAATATTAATTTTATAAGGAATGTCGAATAAAAGATTATAAACCTTTACTAAGGTTAAGTAGTGTTAATACTTTGGTTTCAAGCAAATTCACTAAGAGTTAATAAGTGTTATTAACCATTTAATTACATTTGAATGTCAAATGTCCTAGTTAAACATGATGAGCCTTCATCGTAGTGGGAGAGTTATTGGATAACTCAACATTTACTATGACTTAATTGAAGTCAAAATTGTCATATTAGTTGACAAATTTAAAGGCTTATCATTCTCAAAGTCATGTCAAAGGAGACTGACAAGGATTGCTTGGTCAAAGTCATGAACTCAAGATAAAGTTTTCATACTTCATCTTAGTCTCAATTTATAGATTTTCTTGATGGAATAAAACCCATAGGATATGAATACATCTACAAAAGAGACCTACATGTGTAGATAAGATGATACAAATTTTCAAAGTAAGACCTATGGCAAAAGGGTAAAACATATTGAAAGACATTAGACTATGGGTCAATTTTCTCACTTGTTACCATAATCAAGTTTTTTAAGCATTGTCCATCGTTGCACATGAGATATGTAAAATGAACGTTTAGATTCTTTATGAAAAGAATTTAAAGAATGCATCTACACAAACAAACTGAGGAGTTCAAGTTTCAATAATCAAATGCAAAAAGTTCGCAAAATTGTATAGGTTCATTTGAGAAATGAATTAGACAATTAGATCTTTGAATATAAGGTTTGATAAGAGTTGTCACAACCTATGACTTTTGAACAAATATTACTGATCTTGTATAGACAAGAGAATAATTAATTTACAAGTGAATATTTCTCATGTTTTATGTTAATGATGTAATACTCATTATGAATGACGTTATATAACATAAAAATTTAACTACCTAACCAATTAAGGTTGTAATATTAAGTTTGTCTCAAGCATGTTACATTTACAAAATGTTTGTCAAATATTCGATGCACAACTTCAAAAGAATGACGATGTATCATTCAAATGTGAAGTTAAGTTTAAGGAAGAGTATCCTAAGTCACCTCAAGTGTTGAGGACATATGATTAATTATCTTCTCTCAGTATGTGATAATTAATGCATAAATGAGACTTAACATGCAATTTGTTGGTTATATTGGTTATATCAATGGTGTGACCATTGAGTAGAAAATTAAAAGCTTTCTTAAAGTATCTATCGATAATGAGAAATTTTGTGTATGATGTTAAGATTTGATCTTTCACAAGATACACTAGGTCTTACAAAGATTTAGAGAAATCTATGGTAAGATCAAATTTTTATCCTATGTGGTGGAGATTGGTATACAAGACATTTGTTTTTGCTTGTGAAGCAAGACTTTGTGTAGCAAAAAAAATATCCTTACAGTTCTGAAAATGTCTCAGTTCTAACGTTTATCACTTTTTATGAGGTAATGGTGGTGCAAAGGCTAAGACTAAGGATATTAGTAGACACCAACTTCTTGGATAACGCGCATTAAGAGAAAGTATCATGGTAGTAACCAAAATGATATTGATTGACATATGGTTTGATTTATATAAAAAGACTATCTAGGCTAAAGTGTATGAGAGTCACCTAGAATGTCTAGGATTACGAGACATGTCTCTTCTTCCCAAGGGCAAGTGGGAGATGATGTTGGGTATAGAGTATGCCCTAGGATACATGTCTCACTGGCTTTAGTACAAGTGGGAGATTGTTGGAATTTGTGCTCTAAAGCCTCGTAATTGATTATCTAATTAATTTAATTATTAATTATGCAATATTAATTTATCCATTAACGAAAAAATTCAAGGTTATTGCATGAAGTCTTGAACATGTATATAATTGACATACGAGTACAATATGTTCAAAGAAATAACCTAAAAGTCTATAATATAAGGATAAGGTTGGGTGGCTTATCCTGGTGACACTATGGATACGAGTCACTTTGTAATAGTTACAAATATTCTGATCCAAACCGTCTATGTGGACACATGTGAGTGGGGGTATCCTACACAAAGAGTTCGTATAATACAGGACTACAAAATATTTAATCTTTCTTTGTAAATCCGTTAATTGATGAGATTAATATTTCATAAGATGATCATTTGCGACTCGATCTTAATCCTAAGTGACTTATGAACTTCTATCTGTTAGGTCTGTCCTTTGATTTGCATGGGTGAGAGTGGCTTGAGTTGCCAACTCAATAAGTCTACCATTTTGAGGATTTGACTAAATGAGGAGTTGGGAACATAACTTCACAAGATGGAATTCACTCCTTCCTAGATATGGTAAGTAGATGAGTAGTTCCCTTAAGTGCTGATTTCGAGTCTTGAACAAGGGGCCCCACTCTCTCACTGGCCCGAGAGGGGCTTAGTTTATGGTTGGACCATAAACAAATAGTTCATTAAAGAAATCAGTAGTAGTTAAGGATAAGAGGTAATTACAGGGGCAGAACGAACATTTGACCTAGTTGTAATTATGAACAACTCTTGAATGATCGACTTGCTTATACTAATTATATCCATGGACACAATTTGTCCTATAGTGCATAAGAGTTCAACTACGGGTCTATAGTGATTTGCCTTGTAGTTAATGAAAGAAGATTAATTTAATTAAAGAGTTTAATTAATTAATCTTGGATCATTGAAGCTTATAATTTGTAGGTCCATAAGGTCCCCTTGCTAGCTCACCACGGACCAACAAGAATCAACTATGTTGAAAGAAAAATTTGAAATGTTCAAATTTATAAGGGAAAATATTAATTGTATTGTATACAACTAATTACATGATTTATTATAAAGTTTATTTGAATAAGATTCAAACTATAACTTTATAATGTGGAGAATTAATTTGTTTGAATATGATTCAAATAATTAATTATTTATTTGGATGAAATCCATATAAATAAATAGAGGAAGAATTAATTAATTAATTAATTAGAATTGGATTCAAATAATTAATTATTTAATTTGGATCCCATCCAAATTAAAGATTCTGCAGAAAATAAATATTTAAATAAGATTTAAATATTGTAAACCATTTAATAAGAGATATTTATTAATGTTTGATATTATTAAATATTTAATTTAAAATCTCTGCATAAGGGTTATCCCAGTAGGATTAGGAGTAACCCATATAGCTCTATAAATAGAGCTCTTGGGAGCCCTCATAGAACACACTCTCTCTACAAAATAATCTCTACAATTACTCTAAAACTCTTTCTCTAGAAATTCTCCTAATTTTTTTAGAAAAGTTCTTAAAAAATTATTCTTCCAATTCTTTCAAGAAGTGGTTCCCACAAACTAAATCCTTGCTAGAGTAATAGCAAGGAAGATCTCTTGGAAAAAGGAGACTACAAGGAGAAGACTATCGATTCGAGGAGAAGATTTTGCTGAAATTAATCGACAAAGATATGTTGCTTAACCCTCTTTATTTGTATTTTTAATTCTTTCAAGAAATCAAAGAACGCGATCACACGCTTCCATCAGGATTCAATTCTCTTCGAAACACTAGGGCGGTCAACAAACAAATAGAGGTGAACCACCAGGTTTCCACCAAGGACATCAAAGACATCAACAATTATCAAGCCTGCCACATAAAGCTTCAAATTCATCGTCTCCGTTGGAAGCTCTATTAAAAAAATACATGCAAAAAATGATGCTTTGTTGCAAAACCAAGCATCGTCGATACGAAACTTAGAGCTTCAAATGGATTAGTGAAAAGTACCTAAAAAGTGCTTTATTTGCCTTTCATTTAGGGATGTTTTTATTAATATGATTTATTTGCTAATGATTTTTAGGTAATTATGAAGAAAATAAGATTTGAAGGTCAAAAGAACAAAACCGAGCTAAAATTGGACAAAAAATAGAAGAAAAAGGGAAAAAAAAACCAAAATAGGGTAGTGCCACAACGCTATAGGCGGCACTACATCAGCGCTGTAGACTTGAGAGCATCAAAATTTAGACATGCGCAGAGCACCACAACGCTATGAAGAGAGCGCCTAGGCGCTGGTGCGACGCTCTGACAAGGCGCTTGGGGATAGGAAACAATGTCCCAGAGTGTTGTGGTGCCAACTTTCTAGAAATGAAAATTTGGTATTTTAGGAAAATAAATTGGGCTGTAAGTTTGGTAAATTCTATAAATTGGGAGGTTCTCTGCAGTCCTAAGCATGAAATCTCAGAGGAAAAGAGAGCCTAAGAGTGTGAGTTTGCTATGAAAAAGAGAGGAGAGTGTTGGAGAAAAGTTGAAGATGGTTCGAGATTTGGAGGTGCCAACCAAATGGAGATTGAAGGAATTCAACAACCAGGAAGTAATTTGAGAGTTTTGCTTCCTAAGTTTCTCATTCCCTTTTATTCTTATGTTTAAGAACTCATATGAAAATATGTAATATGAATTTAAGTTGATGTCTTAGTGTTTTTCATGGATGTTGTTAGATAATATGTTTTTCAATGCTATTGTGCCTTATTTTTGGATGATTGATCATCAATGAATGTTAGGTTAGATGTATGGTTGAGAAATTGTATGTCCAATTGGATCTATGACATTGAATCTTTACTAATCTTTCATGAAAATAGCTAGGTTAATAGAGAAAGTTATTAATGACTATTCTTAATGTTATGCCTCTTAATTTGGTTTCAAAAAATTAGTAATCAATTAAGTTGCATAAGAAATGATTGTTTTTTACAGAATATGATTTGGACTTTCGTTCCTAAACTTAAACATATTGTTTGCACATAATTCCATAGAAATGTAAAGCATGACTTAATGAAGTAATTAATGAAATCAACACCCTAGAACACTCTCATCTCTTGAAGTTTCACTTGCTCTTACTTTCCTTTTCTTGTTTTCAAAATACAAAATCCAAACTTTATTTCGATCCCTTTGATAAAATTAATTCAATTCTTGAATAGATAGGTGATTATACTGAATTCAATCCCAAGTAGATATGATACTCGAACTTAAACTATTTTATATTATAACTTGACCCATGCACTTGTGGTTGTCACTATCAGTCAGATAGCTGGAGAGCTAAAGAACCGATCGAGAGGAACATTGCCAAGCAATACAAAAGCTCCTAGAAACCTAGGGAGTTCAAGCAAGGAGTAGTGTCAAGTTGTGACATTGAAGAATGGGAGAGACCTTTGACCATTGACGAATCAGAAACAAGCTATCCATCAAACCAACCATCAATTTACTAGACAAAAACAAAGAATGATCATCAAACCGTAGAAAAACCAACACAAGGTTAGTCAGTGCATAATGACTCGACTCAACGCAAGGAGGAAAAGAAGAGTCAACAAAGGATAATGAATGCAAAGTTTCATCTCGAAGCACTTCGATTTCAGGCACAACACCTGAGTTATGTTCAACTCCACCTTTCCCTCATAGACCGAAGAAAAAGAACGATGAAATGTTTAGACACTTCCTCAATGTACTTAAGCAGCTACACATTAATATCTCATTGGTGGAAGCTTTTTAGCAAATGTCGAGCTATGCTAAATTTTTTTAAGACATTTTATCAAAGAAGAGGAGACTTAGTGAATTGGAGATTGTTGCCTTGACGTAAGAAAGTAGTGTGTTTGTTAAGCACAATATTCCTAAGAAGATGAAAGACCCCAACAATTTCAACATTCTTTGTTTGATAGGAGGGGTAGACGTAGGTCACGCGTTATGTAATCTGGGAGCCAACATTAATTTGATGCTGGTGTCAATCTTCAAGAAATTGGGGATTGGAGAGGCTCAACCTACAATTTTATCCTTCCAACTTGATGACTGTTCTATCAAATATCTCGAAGGAAAAATTGACAATGTGCTTGTCTAAGTAGACAAGTTCATATTCCCAACAAATTTCATTATATTGGACTATGGGGTTGATAAGGACATTCCAATCATCCTTTGTAGGCCTTTTTTATCTATTGGAATGGTTCTGATTGATGTTCACCAAGGTTAGCTCACTATGTGCGTAAGTGACCAACAGGTAAAGTTCAATGTATTCAACGCATTGAAACACCTTGATGAGCGGGAGTCATGCAATTGCTGGAAGATGTGGAATGAAGCAGTGATAGCAATGGGAAGTGAAGAGGAAGAATTCATAGAATCCATTCACCTTAAGTCCATCTCGGCCCCAGTCTTCAAGAGAAGATGCAGAGGCGAAGTTTGTGGGTTTAAAGGCAAAGGTGGAAACTTTGGATTGAAACCTAGCATAATCATGGAACTCTTGGAGACACAGAAAAATAGCCCTTACACTATAAGCTCGAGTCGGCCTCATCCCCCTAGGGAATAGGCGGAGCTGAAGTATGAGAAATTGCACAAAACAAAAAGGATTGATCAAGTCTTGGTCAAGACTCAGTTCAAGTTCTTTGAAATTCCAAAGAGGCAAATGTTAACCTAAAAAAAATGTTTGAGAGGTTTAGTCAAGAGTCGTCCACATTCTCACTGAAGAGGATTTCCCACAGGAAGAACATATGAGAAAATTTAACACCCATAATTAGAAACCATATAAGAGGCAACATCAAATCAAGGATAAATTGAAGCAACAATAACTGAGGGTAGTGAAGGAATCAAATTTCTTTTGTGGAAGAGTGTGATCGCTTTTGCCTAATTTTGTTACTGGAATTAAATTACAGAACAAAGACATAAAGAGAGACTGAACGTATTTTACAGAGATAGTAAGAAAGAAAGAAAATTACTTTTGAAGAACTTGTCAACAAATTTTCTCCTGGTCGTGTAAAATTCAATACAAAGTACTGCACGAACAAATATCACGGGCAAGCACGATCAAAAAGTCTTCTTTGCTATCCTTTTGGAACAAAGAGGATTTTGGGATCCTTAATTGTTGAAGGACCACCAATCCCCCCCCCCCTCTCCCCAAACCTAAAAGGATTAAAAAATTGATTGACACAAGTCACAAACTCCCTATGGATCAGCCCCGTGCTTACCATTATTTCTACATTTTATGGTGATAATAATACGTTCGGAGTTATAAATTTCATTTGATAGCTAGAGGGAGGTTCACGGGCGCCTCTTCTCTATGAGAGATATTTTCCTCTAGCTCCTATTGTCTCACCCCCTCCCGGATTCCCTTTCTAACCTGAAGTGGGTGCGACCTACACACACTCGTGTCCATTATATCTTTAAACATAAATCAGTACCAGATCAATTATACAAAGCTTTATGCTAGTGAAACATCATAAGTTAAGCATAATCTCTTAATTTAGATTTCTCAACTCATAATTTATCATAACAGGTATTTGTTCTACACACTGTACAAAACTCACTCTCACTATACTACCAGGATAATGTATGACAAAAACATGTACATAAACTGAGTATTTACAACTATCCCAGAGAACTGAAGCAAAGTAAGCCCAGACGAGGATCTTCTGTAGGCTAGGCGTCCCGGACACGCTCGCTACCTCAAACGAACAAACAATAAACAAGAAAACGTGAGCCTAAAGCTCAGTGAATGACTGAGCTATCCAATTATTATTAAATCCTTGAATTAATACTGATCATAATAACTACTATATATTTTATAAGTACAGATTCCTAGGTCACCCATGCCATTAAACAAAAGTAACACAGTTATCTTTCCAAAGAGGTAGTGGAGTAAAGCTCAACGCACTCAATCTCATGAACCAATTCCCATTACTCATATATTCAAACGCCTTTACACTTCGTCCCTCAGCATTTCAATCCTCAAGTGCTTTCTCATGTTGTCCCTCAGCACTGAGTTCTATATCAATTCACTGCTCAAGTGCCTTCACTCGTGGTCTCTCAACACGTAGCTATCATGTACTGGTTTTCCATATGCCTTCTCACAAGGTCCCTCGGCATTGGAATCCATTTCAATTAATTTCTCAAGTGCCTTCACCCATGGTCCCTCAGCACTGTGTATTATATATCGTATCCCCATAGGCCTTCACACATGGTCCCTCGGCCGTGGGTTGCATTTAGATAACACGCATAAAGGATTTCATATGACATACTAGTTTTTACTCGCACAATGTTAAAAATAATCCTTGTATGAAACAGGAGGTCACTCACGATTTGTCTTAGGCCCCGAGCGGATTATATGCCTTTCTAAGCTCTTCTTAGCCTGTAAAAACACATTTCTCACATTAGGTTTTCTTTGAACTCCCTTTCCATAATTATTAAGTATGCATATTTATATACCATTCTCACTCCATCACTGAGACTCTCTTTTTCCAAAATATTCATAACTAGCAATACTCTATGTCACTAGCGAGACTACTAGCGAGACTACCAGCGAACTCACACCACTGGATACTACACTAGCGAAACCGGAGTGAACAAGACTAGCGAGATTACCTTAAGGAGTGATACCCAGCGAGACTTCAGCGAGAGTTGTGAGACACAAAGCCCCTTGCGTTACCAGAAACACTTGTTCCGCTGCTCACTCTCCAGCTCTTTAGCCATACCACTGTCTTAACGACACCTGATGACCACTGCTTTCTTCCTTCCCTTCTAACTCTTTCTTTATCCTGCTAAAAACCACATTACAGCCAAATTCAGAACTTCCTCCTTTCTACAATCTTGTAAAGAAGTGAGCTTTCTAACTTACCTCAAAATTTCAGACCATAACTCATCCTCGTTTGAGAACTATTCTCAAATGACTTCAACTGCTTTGAATCGTCTAGCAATTCAACTCCGATTACTTTCTCCTAAAAATTAACATATTTTTGCTTGGATTTAGCTTAAACATCCTTCATGAAAGTTGCTAAGAATTAAATTAACTTACTAACCTCAAAATTCCAGTCCTTGCTTCAACCTCCTCAGCTCACTCTTCTTCAAATACCGAATGATGTTCAGATTTATCAGCAACAATCAAACTTCTGGTTCCAGCTTCAATATCACCATGAAAATGATCTGGTTTCTACTTAGATTCGATATAAACACCTTCTTCCACCTCTCCTTGTTGTTCGTCTGCGAAATAGAATCAATCTGAGTTCGAAAATATGACCAAAAGGGTTTAATTATTCGATGCACACACTTATATATCAATATAAATCACCAACTCACCAGCTCTACAATCATCATCCTTCTTAGATTAGCCAACACAATCCTTTCGCGCAAGGCTTCAGCAACGCATAGCTTCAACTTACTGTGCTACCAATTGCCCAACACCCCATTGTCGAATAGCCAACTACTGCATGGCCCTCTCGGCCCCTTTTCTATGCACCAATGCATATCAACCTTCAACGTATAGGCTATCTCACACATAGCAATGCCAACCTTCTAACGAATACCTCCACTAACGCCAATTGCACCCTCCTTCCTTCCCATATGCGTCCACGCCGAGTTGCCCTCTTCAACGCATGGCTACCAGCGGCAACTCTTGTCAAGCTTCAGACATACTCTCAACGCATAGTCACCCTATCACATGGCCAACACTTAGCCACTTTTGCTCCCACACAACTCGGCCAATTTCTTTACTCATTACCCGTCCCATAGTTTCTTCTTACTTACCTTCTCCCAATGATAGGTACGGGGCTTACACCTATCACTTCCCAAGCCAGCCATTTCATGTAAAGAAGACATGGGTATCATGCCCCACTTCTAGCTACTTTAGCTAACTAGAATCCTAGCTTTATTTTTTTCTTTTTTTTTCTTCTTCTCTTTCTCTCTCTCTCTTTTTTTTTTCCTCAAAGCCTAGCAAACATACATAACATTTCATGGATAACATTTACACAAATGATAATAAAATCTTAAGTGTACAAGCTCTCCCCTCAAACTTAAGGGAGACAATGTCCTCATTGGCCAAAAGGAGAAAGAGTACAAAAAACAATAGGTTGTTACTTTGGCTAGACTATAGAACATAGGGCTAGGCTCTCCTAGTGTGCTACACTGTGTGCACATGGGAAAGACTAGCCTATGGAGGTTTTGCACTCAAAGTCAGACAAAACTCTTGACTTTGTGCTCTTTAGGATTGACATGAAGGTATGCTAGAATGAGATATGCTCTAATTATCATCATCAATGACTACTCTGTAAAACAAAAGACTAACACGCTCGTTTACTTACATGATCATCAATTTTTTTTTTTTTTTTTTTTTTTTTTTTTTT
>QLSR01000371.1:217790-275191 GCA_031780015.1 Citrullus colocynthis
CTACTCTGTAAAACAAAAGACTAACACGCTCGTTTACTTACATGATCATCAATTTTTTTTTTTTTTTTTTTTTTTGTGTTTTTCCAGTTTCTCAATTAAAAGAACTTTAAATTTATCTAACACTAACCCAAAAGTAAAAACAAAGAAAATAACTATGCAGAAATATAATAAAACAATAATTAAAAAAAACTAAGACCTCCCTTAATCATCCTCGGAAACTTCATCTTCGTCTTCATCTACGGTAAGGTCATGGAGGATGCCAGTAGGGTAAGGCAGAACGATTCAAATAACAGCTTGGAGCTATCAAGCACATGCATTTTTTTAAGATCACTTCATCCATAGTTTTAGCGTAAAGGCATAATAGGCTTTAATGTGACATGATGCAGTCGCATCACTTGCTACTGGCTAGGCTAGTGGAAGTAATTCAAGGGCTGGAGGCTCATTAGATGGTGGTGGTCTTACTCAACAAAATAGGAAGCTTCGGTGAGCTATCTTTCTTGTCTTCTTTTTTCTAAAGCTTAACATCTATCGACCCCCATATTTCTTATCATGTTGTATGGTATCTTCAAGCCTGAATTTTGTGTTGCTTGAAAGGTCGAGATGGCCAATAGGCTTTTAGTGCTCCACCAAGATTCTGATTACGTTACTCGAATCTAAGAATTTAGATTGATGGGGGCCCCTTTCAATTTTTCAAATTCTTTTCTTTTCACACCACTTCCCTTCTAGACTCCTTCAAACCTGAAACACTTAAAGTAAAGGGTTAAAAAGTTCAGGAAATTTCATAAGCACCATTTTCCCTGTTTTGAATATCAACTTAGTAATTTGATTACTTCAACTCCCAGGTAGGTCCCCAGGTCGAGATGTTCCCAATAGACAGCTTAAGTACCTCTTCCTTAGTTAGAACCATCCTAGATAGAGTTTCCTCCCATTTATACCATTGGTTGATTTAAAAAAACTCTCGAGTTCTCATCATTTTTTTTCTTTATTTTTCTTTTTTGTTTTCGTTTTTTTTTTAATGGAAAATAAGTTGAAGTCAAATTAACGTACCTATACAAATAAATTTACCTCTTTTTAGGCCAACTCAACCAAAGAGATAGAGGTTTTGTCTCGGCTCAGTACTTCTTTCCAATATGCATTCATTCGTTGTCTGTCCATTTTGGTTGCATTTCTTTCACTGCCTTGAAGATTGACTATTTCATCATGTGAAGCAAATAGCAGCTTTTGTCTTCCATCCTTCAATCTTTTGGTACAAACTCTCTTATTCTCTTGTGGTTCTTTTCTTCTTCTTGTCGTACAGACCCTATTTTTACATCTTGGCTTTCTGTTGGGAATACTGATAGCACTTAAAAGATGCTATTTTTCTCAACTTAATTTGGGCTCATTCTAGAATTTTACGTGTTTATTCCTATGGTTTTGTAGGTTTTGAGCACTACGAGGTAGAATCTACCCTCATAACCAAAATGGGATGTAAACAAACCAAAACGAAGCTCCAAAGTTAACTTACCGACCTCAAATATTCAGCTCTAAACTCGATCTCTATAGCTCACTATCCTCCAAATGCCAGACCTTGCTTAGATTGCACAACAGCAACTAAACCTTCTATTCCAACTTCAATTACACCACAAAACCGACCAGAATTCTACACGAATTTTTCCTAGACTCCTTCTTCTACCTATCTTTGTCGCTCAGCTAAAAAATGGAGTCGATTGAAGCTTTTGAAAATGGAGAAAATGACCGAAAACTCAACTTTCACACTTAAACGGGCTGCCGACTTACTTCCACTTTCTCTTTTTGTTATTTTAATTTTATTTTATTTTCAAATAAACAAAGTAACTCCTTCAATATATGCACGCAACCCCCTTGGCAAACTTGAACACCTAGCTTGAATGCATAGCACCTTGCGTCAGCCTATAGGCCCTCTTGGACGCATGCCTCAGCAACGCAACCCCCTTACTAACCTCAACCAACGCATAGCCACTTGACCAATGCACCAACCATCACCCATGCTCACCCTCATGGACGCATGGCTCACCAAGCAAACGCATCAACCCTCATGTTTGGGGCTCGACTACCCAAAGTCTTCACCTAGCCCACCTTCTTACACACCACTCACGCCAAAGGCTCTTGGCCATCTCTCTCTCAACCACCCGCCTACTTTGCTTGCCATCTTCCAAAGATAAAAGTAGGGCTTACACACACACATGAGAGATAGCAAGATTTGGTCTTGAATGATTAGACCAATATAGATATGCTTGCATGTTTCTACTTGAGCTCTTAAATGCTATTCTCTGAGACATGAGTTGATTGCACACTTCTTCAGCTAAACTTCCTTTATTTGATTCTACTCCCTGCTCGGGACTAGCAAATCTCTATGTTTGGGGTGGTAAAAAGTGCTTGAAAAGTGCTTTTTATTCTCTTAAATTAAGGGAGTTTATATTAGATTTCACTTGTTTGCTAGTGGTTTTCAGGTCAAAATAAAGAAAACTAGAATTGAAAGCCAAAACATCAAAATTGAGCCAAAATCTAGTGAAAAAGAGAAAGAAAAGTACAAAACTGCTAAAAACATAGTGTCGCGGCGCTTTTTCCTGAGAGCGGCCCCAACTTCAGCGCCAACAGCACCGTTGCAGCCTGCGGCACGACACCGAGGGTAGGTTTTCATGACAGACAATGCAGCGACGCCATCCTTCGATGGCGAACAGCGTAGCGGCGCTATTGATCAGCGTCGTGGCGCCATGTTTCCTTATTTGAAAAATCTACATTTTTGGAAAGAATTTTAGCAGCCAACTCTACAAATTGGTGGGTTTTCAACAACCCTAGATACCAAAAGAGTCCCAAAAAGTGAGTTGGCTGCAAGGAAGAGAGAGAAAAGTCCGAGAGAGAGTTTGGTGCTATTCGAGTTTCTGACGTGAAGACCAAAGGACATCTTGGCCATTCCTCCTCAGTCCAGGACTTTTTCCCAATATAGTTTTTCTTTCTTTGTCACACCTTGCCCCGAGCCACTCTCCCGCAGCCCGAGAGGGAGTGTAAGGACAGCAGACACTGTCCCTCTTGTGATGTTTACCATTAAACCCTACCTTTCTCAAAACTAACATATGCAACTTATACAGGCAGAAATCATATTAACATTTACAACATGCATTATTATTAGTACAAATGTTTAACAAATCTATTTACAGAAACATGTTTCTAGTTCCTTTCTTTTAGATTGCTGCCTATAGCTAAGTACTCATAATATCTCGGCAGATCTTGACTTCGAACAGCAATGAAAACTCAACTGCTACTTGGAAAGAAAAACATAAGAAAAGGATGAGCTTCAATGAAGCCCAATGAAGGATTGATATGACAAGGGTTTTACTAACCCTTTCAAAAACAATAACGATAATAATAATAATTCTCACAACGAAGTTTATGAGCAAATATAAATCAAACCATATCGAGCTTAGTAAATCAAACCTCCTCCCGTAGGGTTATCTTAATTGTTTGTTTTTCCCGCTAGCCCTCGGCATAGCCAAACTCATCACGATAGTCAATGATTCACACACATCTAGACTTCTACGTGCACACATAGTTCCTACCTCTTACCATCAGGGCTCAGGAGCTAGGCCCGTCGGCCCCCTAACCATCGCTTCAGGCACCTCTCGTAGGCTCAGGAGCTAGGCCCATTGACTCTCTGACCATCCCACGAGGAAAATCCACACTACAGGCTCAGGAACTAGGTCCGTTTGACCCCATAACCATCTTGTGCGGTAACAAGTCTCGGTGCACTCACGACTGTCAACAACAATGCCCTCGACATAGAAACGTACCTATCAATCAATCAAGCTCGATACACAAATACTATTTATCCAAGTAGCTTGATATAGATATATACATATATTCCATAAATCCAATAAGCTCGATATGCACCTAGTTATCCTAGCATGCTTACAACATCATGCTAACAGCTAACAAATTATTCGAGATCTCACCATAGCACGTATAATATAGTAAACCATATTTATCAATTAAAGCTCATAACGTGCTATTATTCATTCATTATATAATTACGTTCTCTCAGGAAAAGAAAATCAACCACTCACCATAATTAACCGACACCCGCTTGAGAATTTCGAGCTCCTTAAAAGAAATCTTCCAAAAGAAATCCTTCAACTCCTCTCTTTCTTTCCTTTTCTCCCTTCTTTTCTTTCCTTTTTCTATCTCTCGGTCTACCTTCCCTCTCTTTTCCGCCACTATTTTCTTTCCTTCCCTCTCAAGTTATCTTTTCTCTCTTTTTCACTTTTCATTTCTCTCTTTCTCTTCTTAGGTACTCTTAACTGGAAATGATGAATCTTCCTTCACAAATGATCCCTATTTATAGCCAAAAACTTCAGCCAATTCTTTGACATCTCACCTTCCAAAAATGTCTGCTTGCATGCTTCCTTTTTCATGCATCAAAACATATTGTGCCTCGCATGTGTACTCGGCCATGTAGTTCAACACCTCCCTTTATGAATTGTCAATCCCAGAATATAGCCAAAACTTATCAAAGATTCGGTTAAAATCGCTAGACAAGCAGCGAGATCAGTCTCGCTAAGTCTCGATGACCATTTTCTATCTCACAAATCTCGCTAGTTTTCCTTGGTCTTGCTTCTCTCGTTGGTCTTGCTAGTTGCCAGGATCGCTGGTTACTACTTGCTCTTGCTAATTTTTATCTGGTCTTCGCTAGTCTCGCTGATTTTTGGCCTAATTCGCTAGTCTCGCTGGCTCTTGCTAGTCTCGATAGCTTTTGCCTAATCTAGCTAACTTCTTAGATTTAGTCGAGATTTTGGCCAACTCCACAAGCCTAGATTTTCTGTCTCCAAAATTCTCTAACTCCATAGGCTTGTGTCCCAAGTTTTTCCCCCTTTGTCTTAGTTTCTCTTTTATAAGTCCTAAGCACTTAGGTCAATGATTAGGGTGTCATATTCTTTACATTCTTTCTATGCTTAATTTATTTAAGAACATGTTGCTTAAGGCTATGAGTGGCTAAACTCTTTAGTTTTAGGGTATTGATGAATTGTTTATGAAGGTATGCTGATATTATAGACTATTCATGGTTTTATTGTAATGATTATGTTTTTCATTGTTATTGTGCTTAATTCTTGTTGAATGGCCATCCTTGAATGTTAGGTTAGATGTATCGTTGAGAGATTGTATGTCTAACTAGATCTATAACAATGAATTGTTGGTAATCTATCATGAAAATAGTTAGGTTAACAATGAAACTTGCTAAAGACTACTCTTAATGCCATGTAATTTATATTGGTTTCAAGAAATTAGTAATCAATTGAGTTGCATGAGAAAAGGTTGTTTTGAGATAAAATAACTTGGATTTATGTTTCTAGACTTAAGCATATGAATTGCAATAAAATCATGAACCCTAGAATATTGCATAATGAAGTAAACAAGGATTCATTACCCTAGAACTCTCTTTGACTCTTGTGTTTCTTATTTACTTGCTTTCCTTTTTAAGTTTTTCCTAAATCACAACTTAAGATCGAATCCTCAAATAAAATTGATTCAATTCTAGAATAGCTAAGTAACCTAAACCTTCACAATTGGATCCCTAGTGGAGCGATATTCGGACTTAACCACCTTATATTATAACTTGACCCGTACACTTGCGGTAACACGGAAAGTGCACATCCTCTTGCCACATTATGAGTGGCTAAGGTACATTCTTCTAGCTTTGGGTAGGTTGAATTTCATTTGGCTTGGTTGTTAGAAGTTGTAATTAATGGTTTGCTACTAACTTTTTTAAATACTTTTTATATATTTGAACTTCAATGCTTAGAGATTTTTATGACTTGATAGCCCATCATTTTTTTTTCCCTAGAGAGGAATGCATGTTAGTGTGTGTGAGTCTCATTAGAGCACAAATTAGAGCATGTTTGTATGGAATTTGTGGATGGTCTTAGATAGTCCCTTATTGTTGCAATGCATATCTAATTGTTCAAGAATCACAAATAGTTATTAATTAGGGCTAACCCGGTTGCTCATGAACTTGGTGAGATTACCTTGACATAATGTGGTGTTTAATTAATTAGGCCTCTATATGGAATCAGTTAATTAGACATTTAGATTAATTAAGAGATTAATTAATACAATAGGGCATTAGTTTAGATCTCATAGTCAAACTAGCGAGCCAAGAGTAGAAATGAGCATGAAAATTATCCTTTGTGTTCGATGAGAAACCAACCAAATGAATGGCTTCGAGTCCCTAGGCTAAGCTTTTAAATCGAATTAATTCTCGTTCTAATTTTTTCTTTTACATTTGTGCACTTTAATTTCATTTGTAATCAACAACATACAAAACCCCCTTGTAACCAAATGAATTCATCAATTGGCTTAAACATTCATAGATTCCCTGTGGAGATGACTCGGTCTTACCACTTATACCACGTTGTAGTGTAGGTAGTACATATTGGAGTTTTACAAATTCATTTGATTTCTAGTCTTTTACGGGCGACGGTAAAAGGCAAGGTAAAATTGGCGTCATTTTCGGGGAGTTTTGGCTACCGTTTTAGCAAACTCTTGGATTCATTTTAGTGTGTGTGCATTTCTTGTCGTGTATGACCCGTTCTTCTAGAAGTCTCGGACTTCAAGTTTTTGCAAAAATAGATAAGGAAAAGCAGCGACTTCGACGAGAAAGGAGGAGACAAAGAGAAAGTGAACAAGAAATTGATCAAATTCATCAAGGAGACCAAGTAGAAAAGGATGAAGAGTTCAAGGACTTTCAGAATGAAGTTGACATGAGGAAGGCCGAAGCACGTTGAGGCAACTGTCTAAGCTTGAGATGACCCAGCAGCCACTGTGCATAGTCTACCCTACCACTACCATACCATTCGAGCTTAAGACATGCTTGATTCATTTGTTGCCTCAATTTAAAGCAGAGTTGGGGAAGACCCTCACAAAGGCTAACAACATCAGAAAAGAGATTTATAGTGTGAAATCTAGAAATTTGACCTAGTAACTCAAGATTGTTAAAAGAAGGAAACTAGGGAAAACAAGAAAGAACTTGAATACAAGCCTGTGGAATTAGAAAAATTTTGAGGCCAAAAAACTGGGCTTGTAGAGTTAGCCAAATTTTGGCTCTATGAGTGAGTTTTATGCGTTGAGGGTAAGGTGAGTTTGGGAGAAAACCACGATAGGCGATTTTCAAGTCTTGGACCATAAGGAGGCAGACAAGTTAATAAATTTCCCAAGTGCCACAACTATGCTTGGAAAACCTAGGCATGGACGCAAGGACGTAGGAAAAGAATGAAAATTTCACTAAGGGTTAAAGAAGGTGAAGTCGGTAGCATAGTTGGGAGTTGGTGGTGAGTTGATGATAACTTGTAGAAATACAAGTTATTATATTCATTATTTGAAATAATTAGAGTAACATTGGTGTTAAACTCAGATTTCAGCAATTGAATTATATAATATGTATCACTCTGCGTTGACTTTATTCACAAAAGTATATATTCAAGAAACTACGAGATTTACCTTTCTAAACACAGTATAAAGCTGAAAAGGAATACAAAATAATTCAAGTGCAACGAGAAGAAGATGTTGCAAGAATTGTTAAAGAAACAAAGAATTATTCACCGAAGAC
This sequence comes from Citrullus colocynthis, assembly GCA_031780015.1. Taxonomy (NCBI): domain Eukaryota; kingdom Viridiplantae; phylum Streptophyta; class Magnoliopsida; order Cucurbitales; family Cucurbitaceae; genus Citrullus; species Citrullus colocynthis. The sequence goes on from QLSR01000371.1 coordinate 225,406, forward strand.
CATGCGTTGAGATGAAAAAGCAGATACAGATGCTTGGGAGGTAACTTTCATATCAGTATGCAAATGGAATGTAACTTTATCACATCATGGCAGACCCAATGAACTGACGATGCAAGAAGTCTGCACAGCAGGGCATGGAATTGAATGCAAAGGTATCAGATCATCATGAGTCTATTTTTTTTTATGCCTATAAATAGCCCGATGCTTCTCAGTTTAAAGTAGAGAGAAAAGAATTGAAGAGGTGAAAGCTCTGTGCAATTTCTCCCTTACTCGCCATAACCATCCTCCATTTCGAGCTCTTCTGTGAGTAAGATTCTGAGTATTTTCAGAATCACCTCTTAGAGAGTAAGAATCTTTCCCCTATGTAGTTTATGTATTGGATAACCACCATTTCAAGCCTCCAAGAAGCAAGACATTGCCATTGGCGGCTTAACAACTTCTATTTCTTTTCTTTCTTTATTTTCATCTTTCTTGCTTATAGCTTGTTAATGACATTCAAGAGAATGAGTTATTTGCTTAATATAAGTTTGATTGACATTTATTTACCACATATATTCGTATTCAACACTCTTCACCATGATTGTTTACATGCTTAATGAGTTAAATGCTTGAAGTTTTTCTTAAGTTTTATTAAGTATGTTTACATCTTGATTAAATGAATATCTTTAACTTGCATAAATTTGTCGAACAAAAAATTTAAACAAGCATGATCATCTAACTTGAGAGAGCTGATGATCAATCTTTAGCATTTATCAAGGAAAAACTGGTTTCAGAAATGAAGTCCATCTTTTGCTAAAAACAAACTTACCATGCATCTTAGAGATAAGATCAATGTGGCGTCAAAACACTAAGAGATGGTTTCTTAATTTCAAGTTTGTAGCATGAAATCATACTTAGACACACTTAAGAAACAATTAGCAGATTCATTTAGCTCTATTGTTTTCATGGTTTCATCTTCATTCTCCATGCATGCTTACTAAACATGAACTGTCTTTAACTAACTTCCTCCATGACCATTCCACCTTATTACTTCGTAGGATATTCCATTAATTCATTATGTAAAAAGTTAGATTTAGCATATTCATCCATGAACATACTTGTAAATTTGTAAAGTCAACGCATAGACCAAGGAACTTTTTCTCACGCCAAGTTATTACAAATCCCTATGTTCGACCCTGGACTCACTAGGAAACCTATTAAAACTTACACTTGGGTTCTTATAGGAAAACTTGCATATAAGTGAATATACTTGAGTAATTCTCGACGCATCGTTAGACATTAAAAGAACAAATTTGAGTAACAGTTGAACACATCCTTTTAGGAAGAACGACCATGATGGACGTATAAGCAAGTCATCTCAATGCATGGTGGACATTCTTGAGAGAATTTTGGCTAAGTGATGAGGTGTTGGAAGGAATCCTAAGACATAGAGAGAAAGGTTGGATGCATGATGCAAGATTTGAAAAGGAATCTCACCCATGCTAAGAGTTGAATGCATAAGGCATACTCCGGGGAAGGTTTAGCTAAGTGTTGGGTGACTTTGGTAGTTGAGAAGCAACCCTAAAGAAGAAAAAGGAAGGGTTAGACGCATAACTTGAAGATTTGGGAGAAAATGGTTAAGTGTTGAGCGATTGAAGTTAGGAGCAAAGTAAGTGTGTGTAAGAAAGGAAGTGACGAACGCATAGAAGGGAAAAGTTGAAAGCATAGGCTTGGAAAACACACCATGGACTGATAAGCACTTGAAAAGTGCTTTCTATTCTCTCAAATTAAAGGAGTTTATTAGATTTCACTTGTTTGCTAGTGGTTTTCAGGTTAAAATGAGAAAAATTAGAAGAAAATACCAAAAGATCAAAACCGAGCAAGAATACAGTGAAAACAAGAAGAAAAACTCAAAGTTGCCACAATTGGGATAGCGTCGCAGGGCTAAAACCTGAGAGCAGGGTTTGCGCAACACAGTCGCAGTGCTGCGGCCCCAGTTTCCATATTTGAAAAAAATGTATTTTTGGAAAGTTTTCTTGGGCGAAATACTCTATAAATTTAGGGGTTTCCAGCAGCCCTAATAATCAATTAGAGCAAGAAATTACAGACCAAAAGAGTCACAAGAAGGAGAGAATTGAGTGGGAGTTCATAGAAGAGTTTAAAGAGTGAGTTAGTTGCAAGGAAGAGGAAAAGAGTTCGAGATAGTCGTGGTGTGATTCGAATTCCGACGTGAGAGCCAAGGAGATCGTGATGGTGCTACCTCAATCAAGAGCCTCTTTTCAGTAGAGTTTCCCTTTCTTTACACTCTTTCTTTGTTTATTTTGCTTAAACATGTTGCTTCAAGCTATGAGTGGCTAAACTCTTTAGTTTTAGGGTTTTGATGATTTGTTTATGAATTTATGTTGATCTTGTAGACTTTCATGGTTTTGTTGGAATGATTATGCTTTTCATTGTTATTGTGTTTAATTCTTGTGGATTGGCCATCTTCACATGTTAGGTTAGATGTATGATTGAGAGATTGTATGTTGAACTTGATCTATAACAATGAATTGTTGTTAATCTATCACGAGAGTAGTTAGGTTGACAATAAAAGTTTCTAAAGACTATTCTTAATGCCATGTAATTTGTATTGGTTTCAAGAGATTAGTAATCAATCGAGTTGCATGAGAAAGGGTTGTTTTTTAGAGAAAATAACTTGGAATTATGTTTCTAGACTTAGGCATATAAATTACAATAAAATCCATAAAATCTATAATATTGCATGATGAAATAAACAAGGATTCATTACCCTAGAACTCTCTTTGACTCTTGTGTTTCTCACTTTATTACTTTCCTTATTTGGTTTATATTTTCCTTAAATCAAAATTTCAATTCATATCCTCAAATAAAATTGATTTGATTCTAGAATAGCTAAGTAACTTTAACCTTCGAATTGGATCTCCAGTGGAACGATATTCGGACTTTACCGTCTTATATTATAACTTGACAACTACATTTGCAATTAATATTTAAAGTGGCGCAATCAAGTTTTTGGCGCCGTTGCCGGATGTCACAGTCATGCTTGTCCAGGGCGTCTTGCCAGTGGCCGCATGCGCACCTCGACCCCTTTTTATCATGATTTCATGTTATGTACTTTATTTTACTAGTTAGTTTACTTTCCTAGTACTTTTCTTTGTAAGTGACCGCTCACCACTTTGCATGTGCAAGGGTGACATTTCCACAATTGTTCAGAATGTACTATATGGGGGTGAGACTAACCATCAAATCCTCATATTCGGAGTTGTGAGCTATAAAGCCATTGTTGTCCCTTTTTGCTTTCTAGTCTTACAACATATTCTAATTTCTCAAACACGCTTTCAAACATTTGCGAAAATCTTTTCCTCTAAACCCATTTTCTAAAACCATTTTCTCCCGAAACGGGGCGGAGGTTATGAGAGGCACTCGGTGTGCCGTAGGCAATCAGAATTTAATCAGGCTGACTTGTTCGTGAGCTAGAACAAGTGCCGCACAATCATTTAGTGAGACGCGAAGTTGCGATTGTGACAGTTGGTATCAGAGCCAAGTTGGCTCATAAGAGAGAAGGTCAGAATCATGTCGACCGTAAAGCAGCTAAACAAGTCCCAAGTGGAACGACTGGTAGAGATAGAAGAGCAGATGCTCTACCTGAGAGAAGTCCTCGATGCCATCCATTTCCTGGAAACGCGAGTACAAGAAATCTCTGAGAATGCTGAGGGGATTAACGCGGTCACTGGCCGCTTAGACGGGATGCCCGTCAAAGAGTTGATGTTAAGGGTTGAGACCCTGGAGGCACAAGCTACAAGACCAAGTAGCTTCGAGCGTGGAGATAGCTAGTCTGGCTCGGTGGCCTATATGGAGGAACGTGTAGAGGAGCTCAACAACACTCAGAAGGCGATAATCCATATACCGAGTTGTCAGAAGATTTTCGGACTACACTAGATGTCGTCAGGACAGAGATTGCAGACGTCAGTGCGAGAGTGAATCTCACCATGAGAGCGGTGGGAAACCAAACCCCAGCTGGGGTGCGGTCCAATTCAACCGGGTGAAAATACCCAAACCTAAGCCCTTCTGTGGGGCTCGAGATGCAAAGGCTCTAGAAAACTTCATTTTCGACATGGAGCAATATTTCAGGGTCGCAAATACGACTACTGAAGAGGCAGAAATTACCTTGGCGATAATGCACCTGGCAGACGCCGCCAAACTGTGGTGGAGATCCTGTTATATAGACATACAAGAGGGCCGTTGCGCTATCGATACTTGGGAGAGACTGAAACAGGACCTGCGTTCTTAGTTCTTCCCTCGAAAATGTTGAGATATAGCCCGGCCAAAAATCCGAGAGTTGAAGCACACGAACCTTGTTCGAGACTACGTGAAACAGTTTGCAGGCCTAATGTTAGACATATGCGACATGTCCGAGAAAGACAGAGTGTTCTGCTTTGTCGAGGGCTTGAAACCATGGGCCAAGGCAAAATTGTATGAATAAAGAGTACAGGAACTCATGTTTGCCTACGCAGCCACCGAACGACTGTCGGATGGTGCCTCCCGAGTTAGCAGAACTCCGAAAGCAGTTAGATGAGTTGTTGAATGCAGGGTTCATCCGCCCCGTGAAAGCACCGTCTGTGCATCGACTATCGGGCCCTAAACAAACTCATTATCTACAACAGATACCCATTACCCATTATCACAGACCTGTTTGACCGCCTTCATGGTGCCAAATACTTTTCAAAACTTGATCTACGATCAGGGTACTATCAAGTGCGAATCGCCGATGGAGACGAACCGAAGACGACCGGTGCACAAGGTACGGGGCCTTTGAATTTTTGGTAATGCCCTTCGGCCTCACGAATGTGTCGGCCACCTTTTATACGTTGATAAATTAAGTTTTCCACGAGTATCTCGACAAATTCATCATGGTATATCTGGACGACATCGTGGTCTACAGCTCAAAGATGGAAGAACATCGACACCACCTTCAGTTAGTCTTCGAAAAGTTGAAGCAGAACCAGTTGTATGTGAAAAGAGAGAAATGCTCTTTTGCTCAAGAGCACATTAACTTCCTGGGTCACGTGATTGAGTGTGGCTGAATTGGCATGGAAGAGACTAAAGTCCATGCCATACGAGATTGGAAGGTACCGACCTCCGTGACGAAACTGCGCTCCTTCCTCGGACTGGCCAACTACTATAGGCGGTTCGTGGAGGGATTCTCGAGAAAAGCAGGACCATTGACAGAGTTGTTAAAGAAAGATCACCAGTGGGACTGGACCTCAGAGTGTCAAGCTGTCTTCGAAAACTTGAAGAAGGCCATGATGGAGGGACCAGTTCTCAGAATTGCAGACGTAACAAAGCCTTTCGAAGTCGAGACTGATGCGTCCGACTTCACCTTAGGCGGCGCTCTCCTTCAAGATGGCCATCCCATTGCTTATGAGAGCCAAAAACTAAACGATGCGGAAAGGAGATATGCAGCATCCGAGAAAGAGATGCTGGCCGTAGTCCATTGTTTACAAGCCTGGAGACAATATCTGCTAGGCTCCAAGTTCATAGTCAAGATTGATAATAGCTCGATTTGTCACTTTTTCACACAACCAAAGTTGTCGTCCAAGCAAGCCCGATGGAAAGAGTGCCTAGCCAAATTTGATTTTCAGTTCGAGCATACACTAGAAAAGGCCAATCAGGCGGCCGATGCCCTTAGCTGGAAAAGCGAACATGTAACCCTGTGTTTGTTCACCCAATTAAAAGCCAGTAGTCTTAGTGGGACAGTCCGAGAAGCCATATGAACCCACCTGGCCAACGACACAGCGGCCCAAGCCTTGATTCAAATGGCCGAAGACGGGAAGACTAGTCAGTTTTGGGTGGAAGACGGCCTCCTTCTGACCAAGAGTAATCGCCTATATGTCCCTCAATTAGGGGAGCTTCGGAAATTGTTAATGAAAGAGTGTCACGACAGGCCATGCGCTGGACACAATGGGTGGTAAAGAACCTATGCGCTGCTGAAACAAGGCTACTATTGACCGAGTCTTCGAGGTGATGTCATGCAGTTCACTAAGACTTGCCTTGTCTGCCAACAAGACAAATCGGAAAGGGCAAAATTAGCTGGTCTGCTGGAACCCCTACCTGTACCCTCAAGACCATGGGAGAGTGTGTCAATGGACTTCATCACACATCTACCCAAAGTTGGGGAGTTTGAATCGATACTGGTGATCATTGACAGATTTTCAAAATACGCAACCTTCATCGTGGCACTAAAACTGTGTTTGGCAGAGATGACGGCTCAGTTGTTCTTCAGACACATAGTGAAGTTGTGGGTGTCCCTGCTAGTATCGTTAGTGACTGGGATGCAAGATTTATTGGGACGTTCTGGACAGAGTTATTTCGAACGTTGGGTTCCACACTAAACATCTCCTCCAGTTACCATCCGCAGATGGATGGGCAGATAGAACGCTTCAATAGCATGCTCGAGGAGTATCTCCGACACTTTATTGATGCGAGACAGAAAAATTAGGTTCAAATGTTAGACGTGGCACAGCTTAGCTTTAATAGCTAGAAGATCTCCACGGGAACAACACCCTTTAAAATCGTGTGCGGTAGATAGCCGCTCATTCCACACGTTGTTGACCATCTTTATGCAGGGAAGAGCCCTCAGGCGCACAATTTCACTCGAGAGTGGAAAGAATCTTCAAAAGTTGCGTGTGCGTGCCTAAAGAGGGCATCGAAGCGTATGAAGAAGTGGGCAGATATGAAGCGTAGACCCCTAGAGTTTCAATCAGGGGATAAAGTCCTAATCAAACTGCACCCCGACCAATTTCAATTTCATGGGAAGAGAGACCAACGCCTGGTAAGAAAATATGAAGGACCCGTGGAAGCGGTCGAGAAGGTCGGGAAGACCTTGTACCGAGTTCAGTTACCCGCATGGATGAAGATCCACCCAGTCATCCATGTAAGCAACCTGAAGCCTTACCATCCTTACCCGGACGATGAATGGCGTAATACTGTGACTCGCCCTCCCGTCATAATGAAGGACACCACAGAGAGGGAAGCCGAAGAGGTACTTGCAGAAAGAACCTGCCGCATTGGAAGACCAAGACGAGATCTGAAGGAATTCTTGGTAAGGTAGAAAGGCCTCCCGAATGAAGAAACCAAGTGAAAGCGTGCTGAAGATTTGAAGTCTGCTACCTTACGAATTGCTGAGTTCAAGCAGCGTCAGTTGACAGAGACATCAACCATTTGAGTGGGGGAGGATGTCACGGTCATGCTTGTCCAGGGAGTGTTGCCTATGGCCGTTGCCCACCTCGACCCCTTTTTATCATGCTTTCATGTTATGTACATTTTCTTTGTAAGTGACCGCTCACCACTTTGCATGTGCAAGGGTGACATTTCCACAATTGTTTAGAATGTACCATATGGGGGTGAGACTAACCATCAAATCCTCATATCTGGAGTTGTGAGCTATAAAGCCGTTGTTGTCCCTTTTTGCTTTCTAGTCTTACAACATATTCTAATTTCTCAAACATGCTTTCAAACGTTTGCGAAAACCTTTTCCTCTAAACCCGTTTTCTAAAACCATTTTCTCCCAAAACTGGGCGGAGGTTACTAGAGGCATTTGGTGTGTCGTAGGCGATCATAATTTAATCAGGCTGACTTGTTCGTGAGCTAGAACAAGTGCTGCACAATCGTTTAGCGAGACACCGGGAATCCAAAGAACGGTTTTTGTTATTTAATATTCATTAAAATTGATAGATCTTAATTTGAGGTGTATATTATTTGGTTGATTATTTATTTATTTATTTTTATTTTGTTGTATTTTATATTTTTCTTATTTTATTTTATTTTAGTTTTTATTTTATCTTCTTATTTTGTCGGTTTATGCCTCAAGACAATACTAATATTCTCCCTCTTGATCCGAGATTGAAAGGACGTGTAGAAGGAACCTAAGGGTTCAACACAATCGCATCGAAGAGATGGCGGAGGAGATACCAAAGGCAATTCGGGACTACTTCCAACCAACATTACCAGCAAATCAACCCGGCATTATAAATGTGCCCATCAATGTTAGTAACTTTGAACTAAAACCGAGGTTGATCCACATGGCTAGAGAGCTAGTCTTTAGAGGAAGAACCAACGAAGATCCTCACAAGCACTTGCGGTCTTTCTTAGAGATATGCGGGACGGTAAAGATGAATGGTGTTTCTAACGACGCAATTAAACTAAGACTTTTTCCTTTCTCTTTACAAGACCGTGCAAAGGATTGGTTGGAAAGCATGCCTTCGGATAGCATCACAACGTGGGAGGTCTTAGCTCAAGCTTTCTTGAACAAATATTTTCCACTGGCTAAATCTCAAAGACTAAGGACGGAGATTGGAACATTCCGCCAACTTGAGGATGAAAAATTGTATTTTTGAAAAGTTCCTAGACTGCAAGTTTAGGAAATTCTATAAATTGGAAGATGTTCAATAGCCCTAATCACGAAATTTTAGAGGAAAATAGAGTCTAAGTGTGTGAGTTTGCTATAAAAAAAGAGAGGAAAGTGTTGGGGAAGAGTTGAAGACTGTTTGAAATCTCGAGGTTTTGAACAAGTGGGGATTGAAGGAATTCAACATCGGGAAGAAATTCGAGAGTTTTGCTTCCTAAGTTTCTCTTTCCCTTTTACTTTTATGCTTGAAAACTCATATGAAAGTATGTAATTGATGCCTATGTGTGGCTTAACTCATAGTTTTGGGATGTTGGATGATTTAATTATGAATTTAAGTTAATACCTTAGTGTTTTTCATGGATGTTGTTGAATGATATGTTTTCAATGCTATTGTGCTTTATCTTCTTATTAATTGATCATCAATACTTGTTAGGTTAGATGTATGATTGAGTGGTTGTATGTCTAATTGGATCAATAGCATTGAATCTCTACCAATCTTTCATGAAAATAGCTAGGTTATTAGAGAAAGTTGTTGATGACTATTCTTAATGCTATGCATCTTAATTTGGTTTCAAAAAATTAGTAATCAATTAAGTTCTATGAGAAATGGTTGTTTTTTAGAGAAAATAATCCGGACTTTAATTTCTAGACTTAAACATATTGTTTGCACATAATTCCATGAAAACCTAAAGCATGACTTAATGAAGTAATTAATGACATCAACACCCTAAAACACTCTTATTCCTTGAAATTTCACTTGTTTTACTTTCCTTTTCTTGTTTTCAAAATACAAAATCCAAACTCGATTTCGAATCCTTAGATAAAATTGATTCAATTCTTGAATAGATAGGTGAATATATTGAATTCAGTCTCCAGTGGATACGACACTCAGATTTAAACCATTTTATACTAGAACTTGACCCTTGCATTCGCGGGTACCGCACATCAAGTTTTCGGCATCATTGTTAGGGACTAAAGTAACGGTCTTTTCGCCTAGTATTTAAAGAATTGATAGAACGTAATCTAAGGTGTATTTTATTTTATTTTTTTCAAAAAATTTGTTGGTTGTGCTTTGGTGTATGCCTCGAGGCAAATCTAATCTTCTTCCATTTGACTCTAAGATTGATAGGACTTACATGAGGAATCTAAGAGCTCAATAACATTAAAATGGTGAGATGGCGGAGGAAGAAGTACCAAAGTCAATCCGGGACAATTTCCAGCTAACTCTCTCGGGGAACCTTTTTGGAATAGCAAGCGTGCCAATAAATGTTAACAACTACGAGCTCAAACAGAGGTTGGTCCAAATGACACGAGAACTTACTTAAAGAGGACATTCCACCGAGGACCCTCACAAACACCTTCAATGTTTTTCCTTTCTCTTTATAGGACCAAACAAAAAATTGGTTAAAGACCATATCACCAAAGCGCATAACCACATGGGATGCACTAGCTCAAACTTTCTTAAACAAATACTTCCCATTGGCAAAGTCACAAAGATTAAGGACGGAGATTGGTACGTTTCGTCAACTTGAAGATGAACAACTCTATGATGTGGGGGAAAGGTACAAGGACCTTTTAAGGAGATGCCCACAACATGGCTACCCAAAATGGTTGCAAATCCAATTGTTCTACAATGGATTGACAAGCTTTACAAAATCTATCTTGGATGCCACCGTCAAAGGTTCCATATTCTCTAAGAGCCCCTAAGAAGCCTACACAATACTTGAAGATGGCCAGTACATCATACAATTGACCTTGTGAAAGATCATCTTCCATCAAGCCCATCAGAGTCTATGAAATAGATAAGGTAAGCTCTCTAAATGCTCAATTGCCTATTATAGGTTTGTTAACCCTAAGTGAGCATGCATTTTATATTTTTGTTATAGATTTTAAATGTCTAATTCATTTTATAACATTTTATAAATGAACAACAAACCTTAACATTCATCATAAAATAATATAACGACTTATACTCATTCTATGATTTATAGAGAATGCATATCATACATTATAACACATTATAATATACATATATGCATGAAACATGTTAATCCTATGGCGGGATTTGAAATCTATATGGCATACTATATTAACAAATAAATTTAATTTAATTAAAATATACATTCTAAATGCATAATTAATTAAACACACTAAAGTGGACCGATTTTGGCATCTAATTGCTTAAAAATAGCTAAATTACTACAACTGTAATTGAAAAACTTCCTCTAACCGACCCCTAACGCTTCGAACCGATCCAAACAGAGTTAAAACCACCTAAACCGAACCTCCAATGGTGAAAACTAGGCTGGACAGGGCAAAAAACAACCAAACTAGTCAAACTAGTCTAGCTGGACCGCGTCTTCAACCTGTGCCAAAAGATCTAGAAAAAGATGAACAGCGTCGCAACACTCCAAGGCAGAAAAACTTGTTGGTAGCTTGAGCCAAATCTTCAAATTATAGCCTAATTCGAACTCTATTGACTCCAATAAAATTACAAACTCTTCTTCACACATTAAAGGCCATAAACAAGTAGCCAATTACAACAATTAAGTAACAACAAAGCTGAATTAGATGCCAAAACTAGAAAATTTCCAACTTTAGCAACCATAACATTCATCTCATGAAATTGCACCCACCAAACTCAAATTAATGTAAATTAGGTGATATAATCATGCTCTGATATCAATTGAAGGAGTTAGCAACATAAGCAGAAGCAATTAGGATCTAAAGCACTCTAATTACATCAATTTTGGAGATTAAACATGCTTGTTCTAAAATCAAAAAATAAAGGAAGAACACTTACTTATTGTAGCTCAAAATTGATGCAAATTCCTTTCAATTTATGATCACGAACACTTCGTGGACTACCACAAGAGTCTTCCTTGTTATCCTCAAGCCTTAGAACGGATCGTGAGATCCAAACTAAGTTCAATTTGAAGCAACAAAGTGAAGAAGACACATGCTTTTCAGCATAAATTAGCATGAAATCTTAAACCATTTTCTCAATTCCTCTCTTCTGTTTAAAGAAAAAGGCATACAAATTAAAAAACATGCATGATGCCAACAAATTAGCTGATTAAGGTGGTGATTATGCATGGGGAAGATGAAGTTGAAGAAGAGGTTCACACCTCCTTCAACATGCAATAATTGGGAATTTCCAACAAATTGGATTATTAAAATGGATTTTGAAAATCAATTTCATAAATTGATTTTTTTTAATTCAAAATTAATTTAATATATAACTAATTTGAATAATATTTAATTAAATAATTAATTAATTATATTAAATTTATTTAATTCTCCACTTTTCCTGCCAAATTCTAATTCGATGAACCTCTATTCATCCTAAAAATATTTAAATCACATTTAAATACTTTTAACTCTCCAATTTTGTCTAATTCATAGCTAAATAAACACACCATAATATTTGTTCCTCAACTGAATTTGAACATTTCAAATTCACTCAATATATTGTTCTAAGGTTTAGTCCATGAGCTAACAAGAGGACCTAATAGACTTACAGATCATGAGCTCCAACAATCCAAAATTAACCGGCTAAACTCTTTAACGTAGTCAAGTAACATTCGTTAACTACTGGGACACACAACTAAAGCCCAATGCACTCTTTTCACTGTAGATATATTTATGTCCAATTGATACAACCATAATAAGTAAGTTGATCCTTCACAAGTTGTTCATACTTACAGCTGGGTCAAAATTAGTGTTTTACCCCTGAATTACATCTCGTTCCTTAATTCTCACTAATCCTCTAATGAACAATTGGTTTGTGGTCCAACCAACAAACTTAGTCCCTCTCAAGCCAATGAGATGGTGAGGCCCCTTGTTCAAGACCCGAAGTCAGTGCTTAAGGGAATAACTTATCTACTAACTTAGAAATAGGTAGGAGTGAATTCCATCTTGCAAACTATGTCACCAGCTATCTGTTTGATCTTATCCTTAAAATGGAAGGCATATTGAGTCGGCAAAACTGGCCACTTTCACCCATGAAAATTAAAGGATAATCTCAAACAAATAGAAGCTCATAGTTAGATTAGGATTAAGATAGAATTACCTAGGTCATCAGGTTGAAATAATCAGTTTTAGTAGTAAATGACAATAAAGTAAAAGTGATTATTTCATGATCTGGTCTTATGCAAACTCATTGCATCGGACATCCTCACTCACATGTCTCACATGAACGATTTAGGATCACATCGTTTCTATCAAATACAAAGTGGGCCGCATCTATAATGTCCTCAGGATAAGGTACCCAGCCTTTATCTATAGACTATAGTCCGTTTTGACTATTATCTAAACTTGATCCACTTTTATATTATCACATAAAGTCTAAGTATCCACTATATAGCCAGGGGTTCTTAGTTTATTGGATTTAATAAATGCTCAATAACAGCTTTACTAAATAAATCTCAATAACAACTTTATTGAGAGTAAGTTCCAAAAATTATAAACTACGAGTTTTAGGACATAAAACCCAACAGTTCATAACTCACTCAGGATTCAAGTCGAGTTACTTATAGTCATCCTATGAAATGTTAATTTCTACAATTAATGGCATTACAAAGAGAAATTAAACATTTCGTGGTTTGGTCTTATACAAACTCTTTGCATAGGATACCCCCACTCACATGTCTTCACATGAACAATTAGGATCAAATCGTTTGTAACACTTTACAACTCTCTGTAACAATTACAAAGTGGTTTGTATCCGTAGTGTTACCATAATAAGGCACTCAACCTTATTCCTATACTATAAACCTTTTTTATTATTATTTAAACATGATCCAGCCTTGTATGTCAACCACATACATGTTTAAGTTTACATAAAATAACCATGAATCTTAGTTGATTGGATTTGAGTTAATGCATTATATAGATAAATATCTTCTTATTTTAATCAACAAATAAAATGTATATACAATTTACAAAACTACAAGACCCAAAAGCTTTAGGACACACCAGTCCCAAAATGTACACCGGAGGTTCTTAACAAAAGCATGCTTAATTTGAGTAGAAAATAGGTTTTAGTTGTAGTTATGATTTGATTGCTAGCATTTCTAGGATCACCCAGTAACAAAAGGTAACGGAACCTAAAGAATGAAAATGTGTTATGTTAGATTTGACCAAGTTAATCTAATGTTCTAATCAATCAATGGCTTAATGTGATTACCTAACTAAATAGGCTTGTGTGACAATACTTAGTTAATTTAGGAATTGATGTTTGCGTCCGTTTTCCCTAGGGAGTTTTTTTAGCTTTTTTCAGACATTCGATTAAGCTAGATAATTAGAAAACCCATGAACCTTACATGAAAAATCAATGAATTAATCTACAGATAGCCCAACGGTCTCTTGATTGGTGAATGTAATCTCGTGTATCGCTTTGTCTCTCTTTTAATCTATCTTACTTTTGCACTTTAAATTCTCACATTTAGTTTTCCTATCAACAAAAATCATAAACCCCCATTTTTAATGCTTTCCACAGGCTTATTTAGCTTTGAGAGATTTTATCTTAGCCTCTATGTGGTTCGACGCAGTCTTGCTACTAATACTACTTATTAGTTGAAGTTCAAGATCGTGATTGTAAATATTATTTTATCCATCAAAGGATTATTCGAAACCCTTCTGTGAGTCGATCATTGTGGTCTAAGATTTCTCCTGAAAGTCCTATTAATCTCAAGGTCATATGGAAGAAGATTAAGGTTTATCACGTGACATACCCAAAGGTTCAACCAACCAATTAAAAAAAACAAACAAAGTAAAATACACCTTAAATTAAATTCTATCAATCCTTTAAATATTAACCAAAAATTGTTCTTTTGATCCCGACAACGCCGTCAAAAACTTGATGAAGCGCAAGCGCACATGTCAAGTAATAGTATGATAAAACGTTCTAAGATATCGAGTATCGTTCATTGGAGATCAAATCATGGTTATTGCTTAGCTATTCAAGAACTGATTCAACTTTATTCAAGGATTCGAAACCGAGTTTGAATTTGAATGTTGAAAGTAACAAGTTGAAAATCCAAGAGACAAAATGGTTATAGGGTGTTGATTTCATTAATTATTCCACTAAGTCATGCCTAGTTTTTCATGGAATCATGTATAAATAATATGCCCAAGTCTAGAAACTTATATCCGGAATATTTTCTATAAAAAAAAAAAATTATCATGCAACTTAGTTCATTACTAATCTCTTGAGACCAAAGTAAAAAACATTGCATTAAGCAACATTGTTAACAACTTTCTTTATTAACCTAGCTATTTTCATGAAAGATTAACAAAGATTCAATGTCATAGATCTGATTAAACATACAATTTCTCAATCATACATCTAACCTAACATTCATTGAAGGCCAATCAATAAAGATTAAAGCACAATAGCATTGAAAAATATATCATTCAACAACATCCATGAAAATATTAAACAATCAACTCAAGTTCATAATTAAATTCATCAACACCCTAAAACTAGAGAGTTTAGTCACTTATAACTTTCAAAGACATATTCTCATACAAATTTGCAAGCATAAAAATAAAGGGAATAAAAAGAAAGAGGAAAACTCTACTATAGAAGCATTTCCTCATTGCTGGAATCTGTCAATCTCGCCTTCAATCAGCACCTCGGGAACTTGAACGACCTCCAACTCTTCCTCTGACACTCTTTACTCTCTTTTATAGCTAAAACATATTTTAGAGCTCAAGAATTTCATGATTGAAGCAGTTGAAAGGACCTCGATTTTATAGAAAAAAATCAGTTTGCGAACTAAGAAATTTCCAAAAAATAGTTGAGCATCGTGACGCTCTAAGGTAGCACGATACCGCTACCTTGATCAAATGGGTCAACAACTTTTGATGTTGTAGCATTGGGAAATGTTTCGATAGAGCACCAAGGTGCTTGTGCCTAGCGTTGTGGTGTTGTGCAAGATCAAATTCCCTAGCTCTTGGGAAAACATGTGGATCGCAGCGGTTTGGCATCTTGAGGTTTTCTTCAATATTTCTTGGAGATTTGGCCTGATTTTATTCTTTTGACTTCCAACACTTGTTTTCTTGTTAAATCCCTGAAAAGCACTAGCAAACACATCGAATCTAATAAAAATATCTCTAAATAAGAAGCAAAAAAAGCACTGTCCAAGTGCTTTTCAATGGTTGGTAGATTGGTATTGCTTCTTTGTCCTTCAAATTTATTTGTGCCTCTTCCTTGTCTTTCTTTTTGTTCTTATCTTTTTTATCTTAAATCCCTTGTGAAATTTGAATGAGGAAGGGCTACTATAGAAGCTAGAAGTAGCCTCCAGAACCTTCCGTTGAAGTACAGATGTTGGTTTCTTTCATTCATCTTCATTTTTAGAATCACTTGGGCCTTCGTCTTCCAAGTTGCTTCGTAGCGTGATAGGTTTGCGGCTTTTAGCCGCTTCATTGTAAACTCTTTGTAATGCTCTAATATCAATTGAAGGAATTGAATTCCTTTAGTAGAAGATTGATTGCTTTACCCCAATTTTTTCAAGGAAAAATTTTTACAGAATACAAAGGCAATTATGAAATCTAATCATGCGTTTAAGATAGAGAAGAAAAATAATATTTACCTTTGTTGAACTGTTCAATGTCTTATATTTTCTTTTCCAAAAAGTGATAGAAATTTAAGGCACATACAACATTGAAACACATCACTTTGTCTTCTCTGGTATTATCTTGGAACAATGTAGTTCATGGAAACATTGTGAAAGAGAAGGGAATGAAATTTTAGAGAGTAAAAAAAGACTTATGAGGTTCAAGAGAGTAGAGAGAGTTTGAAGACCTTTTGGAATTCTTTCTTTTAACGTAAAAGCAAACAACTTGAATTGCAGACATTCAACAAAATATAAAAGTAGAGAGGGAAGGAAACTATCCTCTCTCCACTCTCACACTCCCCCCCTCCCCTACAATGCAGGGGAGTTATTTAATATTAATTAATAAATAAATATATTAAATAAATCTAATTTAATAATATATTTATTAAATATTAATTAAATAAATTACTATAATTTATTAATTAAAATTAATTAATTAAATCTAATTTAATTAATTAAGTTACTAAATATCATATATTTATAATTTAATGTGTATATGAATTAAATTGTAATATACATAGTCTCTCTTACCTAATAGTTTTAGTATGAATCTAATTCACATTAATTTAGTATGCATCTAATTCACATTAATTTAATATGAATCAAATTCATATTAATTTAATATTTCAACCTCATTCAAATATTAATACTTTCATATTATACAGTTTTCATTTTGAATTAGATTCAAAATTAACTTGATATTATAATGTAACTCATACATTATTTTAATCGTATCATATACAATGAATTCCCGTCAATCAATTTGAATATTTAAATTCTTTCAACGTTTAATTTTCTTGTTTAATATGTTGTGAGCTACTAGAGAGACCTAATGGACCTACAGCTATAAGCTCCAATTATCTGAGATTAATTAATTAAACTCTTTAATTATATTAATCAACCTTCATTAACTCTAGGACATACCACTAAAGACCTATAGCTGCACTCTTATGAACTATGGTGTATTTATGTGTCCATTGATTAACCATATTTTGTAAGTCAATCCTTTACAGGTTGTTTTCAATTACAGTTGAGTCAAATTACCATTTAACCCATGTAATTACCTCTTGCACCTTAAGTACCACTAATCCTCTAATGAACAATTTTATTTATGGTCCAATCATAAACAAGTACCTCTCAGGCCAGTGAGATGGTGAAGCCTCATTGTTCAAGTCTCAAATTCAACATTTAATAGAGCAACCTATCTACTTTCCCTAAAGTCAAGAAGGAGTGAATTTCATCTTATGAAATTATGTTTCCAGCTCCTCACTTGGTATCGTTCCCAAAATGGTAGGCATATTGAGTCGACAACTAAGGCCACTCTCACCCATACAAATCTAAGAACGACCCTCATGAGCAAGAGTTCATAACTCACTTAGGATTGAGATCGAGTTACATGGTTATCGTTTGAAATATAAATCTCTTCAATTAACGACGTTACATAGAGAGATCATATTTCATGGTCCGATCTTATACAGACTCATTATCTAGGATACCCTTACTTACATTTCATTCATAAATGATTTGGATCAAACCATCTGCAACACTTACAATATTTGTAACATTTTCAAAGTGGGTTGTATCCATAGTGTTACTAGGATAAGGTACCCAACCCTATCTATACACTATAGACATTTTAGGTAATAACTAGAACATAATCTACTTGTATGTCAACCACATACTATTCAAGTTACGATAAATAACCTTGGATCTTAGTTTATTAGATTTTGAGTTAGACAAATAAATAATACTTACTAGAAAATAAATAATATTTTATTTATTAATAATTTGTTTACAATTTTATTTACAAACTACGAGATTTAGGACATAAATCCTAATATCTACAAGACTATTCTTGATTTCTTTTGCTAATTGCCCCACTTGGGCTTCCAAATTCCTTAATGTTGCTTCATTTCTCGCATGGATTCCTTCAAAAGGCTCTCAATATTTGGGTTCTAGGTTGGTGGTGGTACTGGTGGTTGTTGAAATGCATTCAAATTGTGCATTATATGCCTTAGAATTAGAATGGTTCTTAATGAGATTTTATAAGATTTAATATAGTTTGCTAGTCATTTCAGAGTTATGTTTGAGATGAAGATTTAATGTCAAAATGAGCTAAAAATTATCTAAATATGCCCAAAGAGGTCAAAACCAAGCAAAGGATCAAAAGAAGGGAAGAAAAGAGGAGAGAAAACCGAAGAATATAAAAAACAAGGCAAATTCGTGGCATTGCCCCGATGCAATTCGCCAAGAGGCGAAGCACTACAATAGGAAATGAAGCGTTGCGACGCTACTAAGAAGCGCTGCAGCGTGGGGAAAAAGTGTTGCGGCCCTGTACTTTGATTTGCATGGGTGAGAATGACCTGAGTCGTCAACTCAATAAGTCTACCATTTTGGAGACTTGACCAAGTTAGGAGCTGGAAACATTACTTCACAAGATGGAATTCACTATTTCCCATATAGAGCAAGTAGATGAGTAGTTTCCTTAAGTGTTGACTTCGGGACTTGAACAATGGGGTCGCATCCTCTCATTGGCAGCAGAGGGACTTGGTCTATAGGTGGACCATAAACAAATTGTTCATTAGAGGATTAATGGTACTTAAGGATACAAAGGTAATTATAGAGCTAAAATGGACATTTGACCCAACTGTAATTACGAACAACTTATGAAGGATTGACTTACATGTAATGGTTATAACTATGGACGCAACATGTTTTGTAGTGCATAAGAGTGCAATTATGAGTCTATAGTGGTTTGTCCCATAGTTAATGAATGTTAGTAAATTAATTAAAAATTTTAATTAATTAATCTTGGATCATTGGAGCTTATAATTTGTAGGTGCATTTGGTCCCCTTGCTAGCTCACATCGGATAAACAAGGACTAAAAGGTTTTGAAATAATAATTTTGAAATGTTCAAATTAATTGAGGGAAATATATGTTAATTGTATACAATACAATTAGATACATTATAATATATAGTTAATTTAGAATATGATTCACAATTAAACTATATGCAATGGGAGATTTAATAATGTATTTGAATGTGATTCAAATAATTATTTAATATGAATGAGATTCATATTAAACTATAGGTTAAAAGTTAATATGAATGAAATTCATATTAAAACTATAGTAAGAGAGAAATATGCATTTGAATATGATTCAATCTTTATTGAAATTAAATATGAGATATTTAATTAAATTAATTATTAAATGATTAATTAATTTAATTTAATTAATTAATTAATAACTCCCCCTTAATGAAAGGGGAGCGGGTAGGTGGGCAATTGTCCCCTCCCTCTTGTTAAAAACGTATAGAAGAGTTTTGAGTTGGTTACTACGAAATTTATTCTCTCTCTTTCCAAAATCTACAAAAGAAGAGTTCTTTGTAACTTGATTTTTCTCCCAATTTCCTCTACTCTTCTACAAAGCACACCCACAAGTAGCTTCTTGCTAGGAGTCGTAGTCAAGGAAGACCCTCTTGGAGGCAATCTCAAATTGGAAGAAAAGTTGGTTACATTGGAGAAAAAGAATTGTTTCGAAGAAGAGGAATCTACAAAGGTAATGCATTTTTCTCTTGTAATTTTAATTCATGCTTAGCCATCAATTTACAGCATACGGTGCGTATTTTTTTGTATTCATCTTCCCAAAATTGAAACAAAAATGATAAAACGCTTCCAAAAAGAGATTTGATCCCTTTAGAGCCCTCACAAACATAAGTTCATAATGCATTCAGGATTAAGGTCGAGTTACGTATGATCATCCAATGAAATATTAATCTCTTTAATTAACAAATTTACAAAAAGAGATTAGTTATTTTACAGTCTAGTTTTATATACAAACTCTTTGTATAGGAATACCTCCACTCACATGTCTCCACATTAACATTTTGGATCAATCATTTGTAACAATTACAAAGTGGGTCATATCCATAGTGTCACTAGGATAAGACAACCAACCTTTTCCATACAATATACATCATTTCGGTTATTACTTGAACATGATTCACCTGTTTTCAACAATATATTGTTCAAATTTTCATAAAATACCTTGGATTTTCCATACAATATACATCCTTTCGGTTATTACTTGAACATGATTCACCTGTTTTCAACAATATATTGTTCAAATTTTCATAAAATACCTTGGATTTTCCATACAATATACATCCTTTCGGTTATTACTTGAACATGATTCACCTGTTTTCAACAATATATTGTTCAAATTTTCATAAAATACCTTGGATTTTCCATACAATATACATCCTTTCGGTTATTACTTGAACATGATTCACCTGTTTTCAACAATATATTGTTCAAATTTTCATAAAATACCTTGGATTTTCCATACAATATACATCCTTTCGGTTATTACTTGAACATGATTCACCTGTTTTCAACAATATATTGTTCAAATTTTCATAAAATACCTTGGATTTTACTTTATTGAATTAAGTTAGACAAAATTAAATAAAATAACAATTTATTTTATTAATCATAAAAAATAGTTTATTTATAAACCATGAGTTTAGGGCATAAAACCCAACATAAAGTACTTCAGAGGAACGACCATTTGTGAAGCTTCTGACTGAAAATTTAGAGGTTGCCCAACGGACGATTGAGTTCAAGGGTAGATCGTCTGATGCTTGAAAGAGAGGCCTTCTCGTCCTTTTATAGGCCTAAGCTGGTTGTAGGAGGGTCGAAATTGATGCTTCTAAGATGGACTAGCCAATTTTTTCGCTGAAGAACAGTTTTGGACTGTAAGAAATGCAACTACAGACGACTTGGCAAATTTTCGATTTTTAGGATTTTGATGTTGTCACATTAACTTCAACCGATGCAGGTGCATCGACTAAACTTCTTCAAATCAGTTGAAATTATAGGCCAAGGTCCATAAAATCACTATAAATCAGTAAAAATCACATTTTGAGACTTCAAAAACCTTTCTAAGACCAAGTTTGTCTATTTAAGATCATATGATGGAGCAAAACACATGTAAATGTCCATTTTCTTAAGTAAAAGTATAAAAATATTATGCTCAAACATGCATTTCATGTCATGTATCGACTGTTGTATTTAATGTTTAAGAAGTGGAATCATAGTTTAGCAAGAAAAAATGAATGACTATTGAATCATGGGAAATCGATGTAGCACATGGTGGGGTGTCTCTAACATGTTGGGATGTCTATAGATTTTTGGGAAAGTAGGGTCCATTTGAAAAAAAACCTTTGTGTGTGCCTAAGGACCCATACTCTAAGGAAGCAATGCACTTCATAGCCTACTCTAATTGTCTGGTATAATTTTTTTATAGTTTGTCTCTCAGGCGCTGATAACTTGTAGAAATACAAGTTATTGTACTCTTTATTTGGAATAATTAGAGTAATTTAGAAGATGTGCATAAGTTTGAAAAGGAAACGGTGTAATATGAATAACTTTACGTTCATAATATTTACAAAAACCTTTATCCTGAAAATTATGAGCTTTATATTTTTTGAACGTAGGATTTGACAAAAAGAAACCAAAAATGCTTAAGGCCATAAAAAGATGCTGCCAAAAACACAAAGACTACATCATTCCACTGATCAACGCGTCAAAGAACCCGGTGTCGAGAAGAAAAAGAGTCGATAGACACATGGGCAATTGTTGTCGTATCAATATGCAAATGAATGACTGATTTGACCAGGCTATGACAAAGCCAATGAATCTGTGACACGAAGAAGTCTACATGACAAGGCATGGAATTAAATGCAAAGGTGTCAGACAATCATGAAAAGTGCTTTTTGGACGCCTATAAATAGCCCGCAGGAGTTCAAGTTGAAGGCAGAGAGAAAATAAGTGGTGAAAACTCTACTCAATCTCCCTCACCACCATTGTCACCTTCTACCTTAAGCTCTCTTGTGAGAAGATTCTGAGTGAGAATTCAATGTTGCCTTTCAAAGAGTGAGAATACATCCATTCCACAATGCAGATTATATCAAACAACCTCCATTTCAAGCCTCTAAGAAGCAAGATGTTGCCATTGCGACTTGACGTTATTCATTTTACATTTTACTTTCATTTCCACCTTTCTTATTTGTATTAAGATTGTGATTTCAAAAGACACATATTTCTTCAATATAAATTTGATTGATTTCATATTTCCATCCATTATCATCTTTATCTTTTTGCATTATGGGTAATTAAACTTTCTAATGGGTTGAGTAGATGAAACTAACATTTTCTAACTTTTACTTAAGTTGCATTCATCTTGTTTAAATGTGTGTTAAAAATCTTGCATGAATCTATCGAATAAATAGGTTTAAGTAAGTATAATTAAGTGCTTGAGAGAGTAAGTAATTAACCATTTTCATTTAAAACAAGAGTTAGCTTTAGAGTTAAAGTTGATCTTTCGTTAAGAAGAAACTCGTCATGCATTTTAGAAATAAGATAAATGTGGCGTTGAAGCATCAAGAGATGTGTTCTCAATTTTGAGTTTGCAACATGAACGCCTACTTAAATATTACTTAGAAATATGTTAGTGAAGTATCCTCAACCCTACTTTCTCTGTTGATTTTTCCATCTCAACGCCTGTTGTTTTGATTGTATTTGTACTTGACACATTCAACCATCATCGTCCATGCATCATTATCCCCAATGTTCATTCACTATTTCATACTTATAAATTCATTTTTAGTTTACTGTAAAGATACCTCCACGCATTATTTTCACATATATTCTTTTGTATAACAAATTGCATTAAATCAAAGAATTTTCTTAACGTCAAATTGTTGCAAATTCCTGAATTCGACCTTGGACTCCGCAGGAAACCTATTATAAACTTGCACTTGGGTTTTTAATAGGAAAACTTGCATTTCATTGAACTAATCTTACTTAACATTAACGTGGCATAAAACCAAATCAAGGCATTAGTTTCAATCGATTTTAAATGCAACAGGTGCTTGAGTGGTCCCTTGGTTATTGTCGTTTGCCTATAAGAAGAGATGAGTCTTTTTTGTGAAAGAGGTTGGTGAGTCTGTAAAGGTAAACATCTAAAAGAGAGAAAATTCCTTCATTGAAGATTATAGACTCCTTGGGAAGAAGAAATTTTATCCGAAGATTCGAAGCTACAACATCAAGGAAGAAATGCCCGCAGCATTTAGTTCCCTCTAATCTTTCTTCTTGCATAATCATTTTTCTTCAAACTCATTCTATCATGACTATGTTAAGCTAAGTTTTCTAGTGTATGATTGGATTTGAATCCCTATGTTGTAACCATTTATCGGTATTAACTGAATGTATTATTTTAACTTTATTTGCATTGTCTTACCTTAAGAGTTTTCATTACAACTATTTATCTTCATTACAACTATTTATCTCCATCTGGCCAATCAAGTTTAAATAGCAATACTTGAACTTTTGGACAAAGTAAGTGTGTGAAATCTGAAGGTAACTAAGCGTGAGTATAAATCCTAGATTATATTAGGACTAATATAATCATATAGAAACAAAATAGGAGTAGATGCATTGAGTTAACTCATATGACCTCCAACTAATTTGATATTCTATATTGCATCAGAAGGTAGATGTAGTAGGTTTCTTCACTTAAAGAAAATAATATGATTTAAGAGCATCTTGATTAATGTTAAAGATTGTGAACATATAAGGAGTCAAATAGTCAAGTCTATGCCTCTATCTCCTTGAAGTTACAACAACATTTTTCTCAACCAATAGCATGTTACATACATTCCACAAGTTTATTTTTTCGGTTTTCATTAGCATCAAGCAACACATCTTAGTAAATTTGATTGGTTACCTATCTGCACAGCATCGAATGGAATCGCAATGACAATGTATAACAGTAGTTATAAAAGCATAGTTTCCCTGAGAAATCGATCTTCGAATACTCCAAGTACTACTTGCTATTGCATCGATTTGTACTTGGGTTGATGTAATAGGTGCTTGGACTTGTGTAACACATAACATCTTTTAGTCATAATTTACACCATACAAAAGCCATTTTCTCATAGTTATATGAGTTCTCACACTTGTATCCTAGGAAATAAGGAAGCATCACGACACTTACTTAGTAGCGCCGCACAACACCAAACGCTAACCATCTTCACAGCACCACAACACTAGGGTATAATGTCGTGGCACTATCCTCTTTTGCACTCTCATGTTTCTAACGTCGAGCCTGGCATTGAGGTGCCACTTGTATGTCTTTTTCTTCATGTTTTCCCCTCCTTTCATGCTTTAGGACCACCATTAGGCTATTTTCTTTAATTACTCTTTAAATTTCTTCGCATTTCGTCTAAATGCTCGGTTCATGCAAGATCAATATCTAAACGCATCAAAGAACACATTTAACATTTAAGAACTAACACAAACTTAAGCCAAAGAAAGCATTTTTTTAGTGTTTTTCACCAACCAACCTCTAAATTAGTTTTTCAGACATAATTGGATATCGAAACTCAATATCCAACGCTAAAGTCTCTGCTTATAAAATAAATACATGAAAATCTCAAGAGTTTTAGCCAACATCAGCCAAAAGCGAACCTAATATCCCTAAACACTCCATACAAAACCTACAAATGAAAAGAACAAATTTATAGACATTGTGAAAGCATCACAACATTGGTGGATAGCATTGTGATGCTATGCTTCTGTCTTCGAGCGTTGAGTTGTCGCATCACCTAACATTGAAACACTATTCCCAGACGCATTTGGTCATGTTTCATCCTTAAAGCCTAAATTGCTCGAATAAGCTTCTAAAAGCTCCAAATTAACTTCAAATCACCCATAACGATTAAAAGTTCACCTGGTGCTCAATTTCCTACAATTATGAACGTATAAACACATTAAATAACTTAAACCAACAAGATTAGTGAGTTAGTTCAGCCAACACTTAAGTAGTTTTCATTAATTTTTACTCTTCATCACTTTATATTTGGATAAACATTGTGTTAGACTTATAATTTTATCAATCAATCTTCTAAACTTTTATGAGTTTTTTTCATCAATTTTTATTCTTCATTATGTTATGTTTGGACAAACATGTTGTTAGACTTATAATTTTATCCATTAACCCTCGAAACTTTCATAAGCAAATCAATGTAGACTCATCAATTCTAATCATTCATTTTGTCAATTGAACATTTGAAGAAGACTTATCCATGTGTAAGAATTGATTCACAGACAATTTTCAAAGTATTCTTAATAAATATTTTGTTTTTTTATTTTTTGTTGCACTCATTGATATAATTGTAAGTCTGACATAGTGTTTTTCAAACGAAATGGGAACGCAAGTGTAAGTCTATACAATTAAAAATGTTCAGAGTTCAAGGTTTAGATGTGTTACTTTTTTTTTTCAAGTAAAACTTTGAAACATATTTTCCCAATTATGGCCAAAAATAATAATAATTTTTTCAAGACCAGTTCAAATACCTTTTTTGTTTTTGTACTTTAGTATTCTTTTTAAAATCTTTTATACTTTAAGTATTCTATTTAAGTATTTTATTTTTGTTTATGTACTTCTAAATGTCAAAATTTAGTTCTTATACTTTCAATATTCTTTACAATGTCCTTATTATTAGGTTGAAGACAATTATTAGAAAAAAAAATATCAAAATTTTCCATTAAACTTGTCACGTTATCAATGTTCATCCTATATATACACTTCCAGTTTTATCAAATTGGACCATAGACTTTATTAAATGTTGCAATTTCTGCTACCTACTAAATATTCGCCAATTCATCCACTAATTTTAACAAAAAGAATTGAAAAATCTTTCTAAACTCACTAATTTTAATAATATCAAGTTTTACACAAAATTGAAGTTTGATTAATACATACAAATTCAAATTGACCATTGAATAATTTTGCCAAAACTCACAAATTTTGAACCAACAAGGTTAGCTATAATATTGTTTTTCTTTGAAATCTTTTCAATTTTGTACCATATTATGTTTTATAATCCATTGAAGGCATATGAGAATACTTTTCTAATGAATTTTCAAACCAAAAAAAAAAAAAAAAAACGATCAGATGGTAAAATCTACAACACTTTTTCAATGTTTAAAGTTAAGATTACACATTATATCTAAGTTTAGAGTTCAATTCCATGAAACTAAAAGTTTAGAGTTAAAAGTTGTTACACTCGTTTAGGGATAAAATTTGATTTTTCCCTTTAATTTTTATATGATTAAGGAAAAGAATAATAATAGATTCATTTTTCAATTTGATCCTAATTTGATGGATAAAGCATTAATTACCATCTCAAAAATTAATGACTTGATTCTTACCCACAATTATTGAATTAAGTTATTCAAAAATATGTACAATGTGAATATGTTTACCAAATTATTAAACAAAAGACCAATAGTTACTAAACTTGTTTAGCAAAAGGTAACCAACAATGAGGTAGGGGACTAATCTTAAAGATATACTAAAAGCATGGAAACCAAATTAAACATTTGAAAGTTTCTAGAGTAAAATTGTATTTTAATCTAAAACCCCATATAAAGGGGAATGAATTTTAATCATTCAATTCTTAAAATGACATTTATTTGTACTACAATAATAAATTTGGAGTAAATATTAATGTTAGTTTTAAAGAATGAATAAAAGTCTACAGGTGTAAATTGATATTTAAAAAAAAAATTAAAAGAAAAATAATTTCCGAGTAGAATCGTGGTAGACCACTTCTATTTTTCAGCAAGCACTCTTTGGAGATGGAAGATTATCTTTGTGTTTAAACTAATCAAGTAAGTGGATTTCTATTTGAAGAGTTTGTTTGCTAATTGATAACATGTTGCTTGCTTTATGTACTTTATATATACTACTTATTATGTACATATCTTATGTTCTTTAAATTGTTTTATATTCCGGATGTTCTCAGTTTGTTGAAAATGTGGTGATATGATTTTCATTGTTGAATGACTGAATACATTTATTATATATGTTGTGAGCTGTTGTTGCTTATGTGGACAAGATATAGAAATATTGTTTACGAGTATATGATGGGTCTCATGATTTTTGGTGAGTCTGTGTGAGAAGGAAGTTGGAGAACCTTGTGAGTTGTAAAAGAAAGCAAAGCGGATATCTTTTGCCTCGGGTAAACATGGTCGAGGGTTGTTATGTTGTTGGATTGAAAGGAACTTTGAAACATTGGGTGCAAATGGTCAAAGGTGGATGAGTAATTGCTACCTTGGATAAAAATACCGAAAGGGTCAATGTGTAATCAATATCTTGGGTAAAAATGGTCGAGGGTTGATGAGTAATTGATATCTTGGGTAAAAATGGGTTAATGTGTAATCTATACCTTGAATAAAAATAGTCAAGGGTCAATGTGTAATTGAGACCTTGGGTAAAAATGGTCAAGAGTCAATGTGTCAAAGCCTTGGGTGAAAATGGTCAAGAGTTGACATATAGGTTGATAGCGTTGGGTGAAAATGATCAAAGGTCAAACTCGAGTAAAAATGGTCAGGAGTTGACGTAGCTTAAAGGACTTAGTCTTAGGAATCTTGATGTGGATCAAATATGTGTTGATGAGCTTGTTGGGTTAAGGCCTTGGATAAAAATGGTCAGGGTTACATATTCTGTTAACGCCTACATTACAGTTTTTATATATGTTGTGTATCTTTCATGGATACCGAGTATGTGATTTTTTTGTGACTAGCAAGTTATATGCCATATTTGTTGCTTGATAGCTCTTTAGGTATGAGCCACTTACTCAGTACGAGTGGTTTGTACTTATCCACTAACAAATTTTATAGAATCGAAAAATGAATACATAAACTAACATTCAAGTGTCCATGTTTTAAATTTGATTATTCTTTTATTTTATGTCATTTTTACTATTTTACTTTTTAAAGCTTCAGTATGTTTTGGTTAGTTAGAATTTACCAGAAAAGTCTTTCATAAAAAAAAATAAAAAATAAATAAAAAATAAAAAAATAATAAAAAAAACTTTATTGAAACGTTGTGTTCTATTGTTTCTTTTCATTGTGCATGATTTCTTTATTAATAATATTAGGATTGCATAGGGGTAAAATTGAGAAATAACATCCTAGATTTAGAATAAAATTTGTGGTCATTACACCGGCTCAGGTCAATCCCAGGTTGTTTCCTAAACATTGATGGGTAGAATCTAAAAAACAGTAAGATTCTTGCAACCGTCACCAATACTCCCATTTGGAGGCCTTGCTTAGTAACAAAAAAAAGTTGGAATTTTGGAGGCCATTTCTTCTACTTCTTCTAGGGCTTCTTCTTTTTCTTCTTCTTCTTCTAGGGCTTCTTCTCCTCCTCCTTCTCTTTCTTTTGCTTCTTCTTCTTCTTATTCTTGGGAGGGAGGGAGAGAGAGAGAGAGAGAGGGGAAGTGACGACAAAGAAATAGAATAGGAGAAGGAACCCTAATTTTCTACTTTAAGTGATTTAGTTCAGCGTATATTCTAATAAAAACTGACCCATTCTAGATCAAACCATGAGTTTTATTATGTTCGAGTTATTACACACCTAGCATAAATATATGAATATCGTTCTATGTTCATTCCTCAATGCTTGCCCTTTCTGGCCAATTCTTATCTCAATAGATCTCCCTTCAAACATAGGAGGGTCATCCCTCTCATTTAGCACTAATGATATCATCTTGCTTTTAATTTTGAATACCTAAAAAATTAAGGATGCTAGTATGCTTTGTGCTGATAGGTTTGCAGTCTAATGCAAGAGCGCATTGTCTACCAAGTAATTATGAAATAGAGACTATTTCAAGTATCCAATTCTAAGAGAATGAAGTTCACAAAAATCTAAAATTTTCAAATTAAGACTTTCTCTAAACAACCACCAAGGTACATAACCAAAAATAGTTGTGAGGTAAATTTTGAATATTGAAATTTAAAGAAAGAAAAAAGTAAGTTAAGGTACATAACCAAAAATAGTTGTGAGGTAAATTTTGAATATTGAAATTTAAAGAAAGAAAAAAGTAAGTTTAAATATAAATACTGATAAGAGGAGGGGACCTAAGATTATTCAGTGGAAAATGTGCCTAGTTATTGAAAAGCGCTTGAAAATTGCTTTTTATTCTTTAAATTAAAGAAATTTTTATTAGATTTCACCCTTTTGTTAGTGTTTTCAAGTCAATATAAAGAAAATAAGAATTGAAAGCCAAAAGAATCAAACCGAGCCAAAATCAAGCAAAAAATAGAAGAAATCACAAAATTTCTAAAAACAAGTCAGTGCCGTGTTGCTAGCTCGGCATTGTCATGGCGCTTTTTCCTGAGAGCAGCTATACAAGAAGCGTAGTAGCGCTGGTGCGGCATTGGGGCACAGTGTTGAGGGTAGGAATCGATGACGCACAGTGCAGCGGTGCCATCTCATAGCGACGTGGTGCTACCTTTTGATGTTGGTTAGCGCCACAACGCTGCTTTACAGCAACGCAGCGCCAACTTTCCTAATTTGGAAAATCTGCAATTTTAGTAATCAATTAAGTTGCATGAAAAAATGTTGTTTTTGATAGAAACTAACCCAGATTTATGTTTCTAGACTTAAGCATATGAATGACAATAAATTCCATGAACCCTAGAATGTTGCATAATGAATTAAAAAAGGATTCAATACCTTAGAATTCTCTTTCACTCTCATACTCCAAATTTACTTGCTTTTCTTATTTGTTTTCTTAACTCACAACTTGAAGTCAAATCTTCAAATTCAATTATAGGGTAGCTAAGTGATTTAAATCTTCACAATTGGATCCTCAATGAAACGATATTCGAAACTTAACCGTCCTATATTATAACTTGACCCGTACACTTACGGTAACACGGAATTTGCGCATCACCTATGTGTTTGCAAATTGCTAAAGGAGGACAGACTGGTTGAGATTCATGCCTATATACACCCGTATCTCACTCTTTTGAGTTATGTATTGTTCAAAGCGTGATGTTCCCTTGTTGCACTTGCAACCCACGCTTTTCAACTCTTAAAATTACCATGAGTCAAGTTCAACCCCTGTCCAACCATTTTGTATGAATTTTTAGGAGCTTAAATAATTACACACATTTGTTTATGGCTAATTGAACTTAGATAAAGAAAAACAAACAACTTTCATGACTCTAAAGGTTTTAGTCCTATTTAGGTAATGATAGCACTCCAAAAGTGTTATTCTATGCCTCTAGGATGATTATTGCTTAAATTGAGTGATTAATGTCAATATGCTAAGTGATTTTCAAAAATTGAGTTAAGGAGCGACATTTGGAGCATTGAAGTGAAAAATTATGAAAATGAGCCAAGGACTTAGAGCCATTTACATGAAAGAAGGAGGACAAGAGGCCAAAATAATGTTGAAGGAGTAGCATTGTGATGATCCCTATAATGCTACATGATGCTAAAAACCTGAGGACATTAAAAGGGATAGTCTTGCAACGTTAGGAAGTAGTGTAGCGACACTACAGAATGAGATCCCACCAACGTTGCTCAACATTGCAGGCCACTGAAGGCAAGAACTTGTCGAGAGTTCTTACGATCAAATAATATTTATAATTATCAATCAAGAACTTCTACAACTGGATAGTATTAGTTGTAAGACCAAATTAGACCAAAGGAAGAATGAATATAGTTTCCAACAAATTAAGTTTTCTAGCTAAAGCGGTAAATAAGGGGTTTTGTAGTGGTTTGAGAATTACAGGGTGAAAAAACAAAGTATAGAAAAGTAAAGTTGAAGAAGGTAAAAGTGAAAGAAATATAAAAAAGCATAGCTTAGAAATTTGGATCTACCCAATTCTTTAATCAATCATAGGACTTCAAAAAATAGTTTCTTATTCATGCATGTGCTTAGCCTACTTACCACAATCGCAATCACAAGCACCTAAAGACATTAACTAAGAATTTAATTAAATTAGATGCTCAATTAATTGGGTTTAATAGCATCCACAAAAATCAAATATCTGCATTAAAACTAGGGGATTTCACTAAGACAATTAGACTTGAATAGCCTAAGTTACTAATCGATTTCATTTTTTAATTAAATCAACCATGCAATATTGTAAATAGACTATTCTAAACAACCAATCAATCTACACACAAGCATGCTTTGATTTAGCTACTCAACAATTCATGCAAGGTTATATTTCATGTACCAAGTATGAATCTCTAGCCTAATAATGAAAAGATGAAGGATTGGCAAGATCATTCATAGTCTCAAAGCATAGAAGTTAAAATACATTCAAGAACCACAAACATTCAACAATAAATCTAAATTAAGAACAAGATCGCACAATCCAACAATAGCTTTCTTCCTATCCCTAAGCTAGCAAGCTTTCCTTAGCCACAATTGAGGTCCAAGGTTGAAAAATACAAGTTAAAGTGCAAAGAACTAAGGAAAATACAAAAGAAAAAGGAAAGAAATCGAGAGAGTAGATGAAAATCAGCTGATGAATGACCTATAACTAAAACTATGATATTTATAGAAATTTTTGAGGCACTAATACATATCGCTCATGTGCGTAATCTCTTAATCTCGACGGTGTTGCAACATTGTCCCAAATCCTACATACTACCTACAGAGCAATGCCAACCTTCAAGAATGTCTTTGGTAATCTTCCTTTGACCTGGTAGCTTCCTTAGAGCTTAAAATTGATTTGTATTAGCTTTATTTTCTCCCTTACGTTCCATTCTACTTCCAAATTGCTTGATACCTATAAAATAATCAATTAAACACATTAAATAGCATAATGACCTTGAGTTATGCTAAGTGAGATAATACATTTTAAGTGTTATCAAACCACCTCCAACTTAATTCTTGATTGTTACACCCCTCCCAAATTAACCTCTGAAAAGAGGCATGAAGACTGAGGCAAGTGTGATGAGTTATTACAAATGTAAACAAATGATTTATTTTAACGTTTATGCAAATCTTTTACAAGACTATAACTCTTTTCTTAAACAATCTCTATCTACTAAAGAGAAAATCTATCCTATGGCAGACCTCGACTTCGAGTGGCAACTAGGACTCCTCTGCTACCTGAGAAAGAGAAAAAAAAAAAAAAAAAAAAGCTAAAAGCCTAGTGAGTAGTAAACAACATAGGGTACTTTTCAACCCTTAACTATAAAACAAGCTTAAGCAACTGTGTATTATAATGAGGTTAACTACTCAAATCTCAGAATTGGTTATCTTTGTACTATATCCAATCCTTGCTGGCTTTACTATATGCAGATGATCGTCATTTTCTCTATGTGCACATAAACCTATCTCTTATGGGTTAGAAGCTAGACCCATCGATCTTCTGACCATCCCATGTGAGGTTCTTTCCACATGCTTAGAATCTAGGTCTTATGACCTTTTGACCATCTTGTGAATTTCCGTCATAGACTCAAGACTCTAGATCTGAAAATCCTCTGATCATCCTATGTGTAGTTTCATCACATGCTCAGAAACTAGATACCAAGATCCTCTAATTATCCTGTGTGGCATTTTTTTTTCCACCATACAAACATCATTACTATGTATGGAATTAACTTTAACATTTTTAAAAGAAAATCACTCACAGTTACAAGTAAGGACTTTGGCATCCAAGTCCTCTTAACTTCATTTTGGATCTTTTGCTCTTCCTAGCTTGCTTACACCCTTAAGCACACAACTAGGCTTCTGGTCTTAAGAAAACAACAACAGACTTTTCAAAAAGCTAGTTGAATGCCCCAAAACCTTCCGTCGAACGCCTAGAGTGCTGGAGGCCTGAACATAGCTTGTTGAACGTATGGTTTGCTTAGGTTGGACGCCTAGACTCTGTCTTGGACAGTTGGGTGTACCTGTTGGATGCCTAGGTGCTCATTTGTTTATTTTATGAGAAAAAATCTTTATTTCCTTTAAAGTTTTCTTGGTAAAATTTTCTTATAATGCATTGTGTGTGAGATTTACTTTGTTCCAACATCTTATTTATAGGCATTTAAAACAATCCTTGTCCTTCCAACCTCATCTTAAAGCTTAACACCTTCTTAAAGCTTAACACCTTCCCACTAAGTGGCCTCAACATGCATGAGCCAACACATTTCTTTATGCATGCTACCAACTCGCCTTCAAATGTCTAAGTGTCCAACTAAGGTGAAACTTCACCTGAGAGTTCACCTAAGAGTTCACCATCTCCTACTTTGAATCTTAGTCAAATTCACATTATGCTGCCACTTAACTTCCTAAGGTGTTCACCTTGAAGTTGGCCACCTCCACCTTTGAAAATTTCGTCCAACCAACCAAATGAAAGCATAGTCTAGCCCTCCTCAAGACCTTCTATGTGTTTATCTATTCTCTTTTCCACCTACCATGCATCCAACACACCTATCCTGCATCCAACTATGCATATTTCTCCTACTATTCGTCCAACTTGTCTTCAATAGAGTATGTATCCAATATGTTATCATTTAATCAACATGAGCTATCCAACACTTAGTCAAAATCTCACCCTGAACACATCATGCATCTATCTCCCCCTCCACTATACGCCCAACCCTAATTTCCCGAGGCATTCGTCCAACCTTAGTTACACGGGTGATGAGTTGAATTCTTTATATTTTGCTTCCAATCTTCTCTTCTCCAACACTTAGTCAAATTTTCAACATACTAGGTTCCTTGTTCACCTTAGACTGCCAATTTCGCCTCCTAATACCAAGTTAGAGTTCGTCTCATAGTCTCCATTTTCAAAGCATAGTTAACTTCCATTCTCAAAGCATAGTTTACGACTTTTAAAGTTCGTAGTGTAGTTTTCTCTTATCAACTTCTATAACCAATTCTCACCTCATACAAACTTAGACAAACTTACTTCCTCCTTTTTGAGTTCAACGCCTAGACCTACTAATACCCTAAAAAATTTTCTAGCTCCATAAAGTACACTTCAACTCAACACATAGGAGCTCCTTTAGGGTTTTTGGGTGCCACATTGATTGTCCTCAAGCAAGGCATAAACACAAAACAAGATAAAATGTTTGCTCAGCTACATGATTCATAACTCTAATCTTGATGCATTTCAAGTACAATGTTTGCAAGAAAGAAAATTACATAGGCATATTCAATAAGTGAGATAATTTTCAAAAACATTCTTAATCTATTCATGCAAGAGTGATAGCTTTTGAAAGGAGCTACTTTCATGCCTCTAATCTTGCTTGCTTGTGATGTTTAATATGTTTGTATGTTTATATGTATAGATTCTTGAGAAAATAATGCAGTATGGAGTGTTACGGACTATTTGGGGTTAATTTGGAGCTATTAGGAGTCATCCCCGACATCTAAGGCTTCAAACGAAAGAGAAAATGGCAAAACAACCACTCGGCAAGAGCACCGCGATACCCTACGATATTGTAGCTCGACGCTCTTCACATAATGCATTAGGGAATAGCACCATGACATTATCGCATAATTATAAAATCTGCTTTTTGGTATTTTGGTCATAACTTTCGATCTGAGTGGTTGTTTTGGGCAAATGACCACTTACTTTTTTTGGTTTTTCATCCTCTATCTATCTATAAAATTAGTGTTTAGTTTTTATTTCATCTCCTTCATGTAATCATGGATTGTATGCTCTCTTTCATCTTCATCTCTATAAATTATGGAGCTAAGTGAGTTTTTCTAGTTTTTTGGAGCAAGGAATCCAATGTAATCTTGTGAGACTTCTCTTTATTGATTAAATGCATTTGGGTTTACATTTCTTTGAATCTTGTTTGTTTTAGATGTATGTTTATCTATGGATTGACACCCCTACCCATAAATATATGTCTTAGCTAAGATTTGTGGCTTGCACGTTCTTTCTTGTTCGTCTAGCTAAAATCACATGTAGATAGGCTTGAATAATGTATGCTAAGGAATATAAGCTACCCATAGACCTTAGAATGTATGTTAAACCCAAATTCAAAGATAACTTCGTTAATTCATCGGGCTATCCTAATTGTTAATCACACAATGAAACCCTAGATATTAATGCAAATGTGTTAGTTCTAAGTGGTCGCTTTCGAGCCCAATAGGACTAAAGAATTTATTTTAATTAGGGCTTAGGCCTTAATTGATAATAAAGGCGCTTGCTTGGTTCAACGGACGTGTTTGGTTGTTTGTTACGCTGAAAAGTTTGTTAAGCCAAGTAAGTCGTTGTGCACATGTAAATCAAATGTATGTTCAATCAAGAGAATCCAAAGATCAAAATTACATTGGAACCCTTCCGTTCTCCTAGAACTAGAATTTTTCAAACCTAGGTTACATTTGCTCGTTATCTCTTTACTTTCATGTCTTTAATTATTCTATCCACACAACCCTGTCCCCTTTTTATTGCTATAACTAGTTAATTAACTATTTTGAACTTATTCTTGCTCTTCCCTACAGATTGACCTAAACTTGCCACTATTGCTACACCTTTGTAGTAGTAATAGTGTAGTTCGGTATTATAAATTGTATTTGATCGGTCATTTGCAAGCAACGACAAATAGTTGTATCGAAGAGTAAATGCAAAGTCCTTTCTTCTTAGACCATAATAAACTCAGAAAAGCTTTATACGACCCTCAATTTATTTTCTCCTACTCTAGCTCAAGCAGCAATCATTAAGCACTAAAATAATCAAGAAAGTAATGTGTTAACTAAGATGCTTGATACAAAACTCTAGGGATCCCTAAACGTGCATTTCTTTTACCTAGGGGCACTAGCTTTCACACATTCACCGTAGGGACTTGTGCCTAGCATATTGGCTCTATAAGTGTCCTAACTAATCACAACAAAGGTAGTTCTTTTTACCCTTAGTCATGCATACACATTACAAGAGAATTAGTAGAAATGAGAATTTGAATTTTCATCCAACTATATGCATACAAATGATAAGAAGATAATAAGAATTATAATCGATGGGCCTTAACTCTATGCTAGGGTAATAATTGCAAAGAGATTTAAATTAGAACGTTAGTGTAAGAACGGATTGAGCTCAAGAGAGAAAATCTCGTAATTAGGCTTCTTGGTTCTTGCGATTGTTAAGGTTTGGTCTTTTCAAGTGCTTGATTGGTTTCATTATTCTGTAATTGAATCAATACCAGTTCTCAATCCATTGAAATTGGTTGAGTTTTTGCATTTAGTTTAAACTAGGACTTGAATGATCTTTGAATTGCCTAGATAGAATTATTGAGCAAATAACAATAGCTAAGTAAGATTACAGTACCAATATCTAAGGATGATACTCGATCTCGAACCATTTTAATCATCATCTCTATAAAATAATGTTGCATTCAATGTGCATGATAATTTAATGATTGTTTTATGCCGTGCCTTAATGAATGAATGAGTTGAATGATCTAAGTTAAACGCAAGTTTTTCCTAATTAACCCCCGAGTATAAGTCTAAATAGAATTTTTTGGTGAGTCTAGGGTCGAACACGAGGACTTATGCTAAAAATGTATTTGAACTTAATGAATAATCTTAATGCAATGAATATTAATCAATGTGTTGAGTGGATTTTGTAAAACTAAGTGACGAATTAATTACAAATGATGGTAAGAATGGATGATGAATGGTGAAAGTGAATGGAGTGACGATGCATCGAGTGTGATAATGCGTGGAATGATGGATGTGAGTGACAAATGTAATCTCAATTAAGCAGTTTGCGTAAGTGAAGGAAAAAATCAATGGATAAGTAGGGTTGAGGGGAGTTACTAAAATTTCCTAAGTAATGCTTAAGTATGTGTTCATGTCATTAACTGATAAAATTAACTCACCTTTTAGTATTTTCATGCCACATTTATTTATCTCTAATATGCATGCTTGGTTAACTTTTTATCTAAGGCTACTTCTTTCCTTATTTAATGAAGTCCACAATCACTTACTCTTTCAAGCAGTTGATTATTTCTACTTAAATCAATTTGTCAAATGGATTCAAGTAATGTATTAAACACACATTAAACAAGATGAACTTCAGCCTATGCAATACTTGTCAAAATGTTAGTTTAACCATCTCAACTCATTAGAAATTTAGTTGCTCATAGTGGATGAGAGATAAGACATGGATAGATGGAATATAATGGAAATCATATTCATGTTAATAAATAATAAGTTTCTCAATCTCAAGGTCTTAATATAAATTGAAATAACAAGAAAATAAAGTAAAGTTCAGGAATGAAAATGTCAAGCCGTTGGTTAAATGTCTTGCTTCCTTTGGCTTGGATGGTGGTTGCTTCAAAGCGATTGCATGGGCAGTTGGTGTGCTCTCTCACTTTTCAGAGAAGAAGATTGAGTTGTCACTTAGAATTCCTCAAAGAGAAGCTCAAGAGGTTGACAACAATGGCGAAAATGAGGGAAGAATTAGATAGAGCTTCGGCCAGTTTTGTGACAAAAGGTTGTCCCTTTGAAATGAAGCTGCTTGGGCTATTTATAGGCATCCAAAAGAAGGGTCTTAACCTCTTTCTAATGATGATCTGACACATTTGCATTTAATTTCATCCCTTGTTGTGCCAAATCAGCTATTAACTTTCACTTTGACAAGACAGTCACCACCCATGCGCTCATCGTTTTTGTTTCTTCATGTTTCTATTCAATCCAAGGATCTTCTACATATGCAAGATTATAGTTGACCTTATCTTTTTATGCGTCCAGCAACAACAACTTTAATATCCTTTGTTATTTCCAGCATCTTTTCATTGAAATCTTGTGTACAAAAGTTGTAATTCTTATAATTTTCAGGATATAAGGTTTTGTAAACACTTGATTCCAAAGTGTATCCTTTTATATGATTTTCATTTCAAGTTAATGCATTTTCTTCTAACTTTTCCTAACTATTCTAAATAAAGCGGAAGTTGGTTTACTCTATATACTAAATAAATGAATAAACAAATGTAGAAAATGAAACTTGTATGGATGGAAATATCAACTTACAACCAAGGTTCGCAATATCCATCAATGGAAAATTTGGGAAACTTTTATGGAAATTGATATAATTAGTTAATGAAACTTTGATTATGACTTAATTAGACTATAATTAACCATTTTTTAATCATTATTTCAATAAAGTAACACAACATTTAGATGTATGTTGTAAATATTTGTGTAAATGTCAATGTGAGAGCATAAATCTAAAAAAAATGGAAAAATAATTACAAAATAATAAAAGTTTAGGAATATTTTAAGTTGTTATGATGTGGAAATGAAAGTTTTGGATGGTAAAAGAAAAAAGAAAAACTACATCCATTCCATTTTAAAGTGAAATGATGTGAAAACTTAATGGAAAAAGTTTTAATAAGGTTAAAAATGAATATAGGTTCTCTTTTGTATTTCAAATTCAATATTTTTTAGAAATTAAAGTTTCTGATTAAAAATAAAGTTAAAAATTGAGAAAAGTAGAAATTAGAAAGTAACAAATTGAAAAAGCTTTAATCATCGTCAGAAATGACATTGGTGAGTGAAACTATACAATTGTGTATAATGAATACCATTAAACTGAAAAACGTGAACTGAGCTAACGTAGCTAATTATAAAAAAATAGATAGAATTTTCTCGAAATTTTCTCAAAATTTTAAAATTTATCGAAACTTCTCAAAATCTTGTCAAAATTGGGGACATATCGAAATTTTCCCCTACCGAAATTTCGAGGCTAAATTTTGATAGAAGTTTTCGACCATGCTTACAAACCAACAATTTAAAGTAAAACCGAAACAAAACTTCTAGAAAGAGGCCCAAGGATTGCTTCTATCTTCTAATTTGTTGGACCTTTCTCTAGGAAAGACGAATCCTTAAATTATATATTTTTTTAATAGTGTCCAAAGAGAGTTAGAACAAATCTAGGGTAAATTCACAGTGACGGCTACCAAAGAAAAGTAAAAAAAGAAGAAACAAAAGGGGGCTAGATGAAAGCTCCAAGACGTGTAGAAGAATTGAAGAATGATGAATGATGAATTTCTAATGCCTTATCTGAGGAGCTTCTGCCACCTTTTATAGATTTGTAGAGTTTCTACGAAGATTCAATGTGAAGCTTTAATCGATAAATATCTTGTGATTTGAAGAGACTTGATTGAAAGAATTATGAGAACGGGTGGAATATAACTCTAAACGCTTACTTTCTAAACGGTAAGTTTAGTTTTTAAAGTTAAATAACCCTTGTTAATGAATATTGTGAGAATGCCTTAAAAATGATATTTGATGCGTCAAATGAGCAAGTACGAACCCTAGACACGCCTCTGATCTGTAATCTGAATATTCTCTCTAATATTAAACTGTGAGAATATAAAACTGTTCTCTTCAGCCATAGACAATTAACACACTGTTATATTTTTTGTCGATTCTCTACTGCTTACATTTTTCCACTTATCTTTATTTGTTGATTTCATAACCAGCATTATCTCGCTCTCCTACTTAATTGATTGCTTGTCTTCAAACAATTTCAAACAAAAATAACCAAAAAACAACCAACAAAACATGCCTGGTAAGGGTGCTTTGAACAAGAAATGCCTCTCAAGAGAGTTTCTCATACAATCATACTCCTAAAACTTACACAACTTTAAAATTTTCTCACATAAAACCAATTTTCTCACATAAAACCTTTACTTTTCTTTTTCAAGACAAAACATTCTCATTCAAACCCATTTATCAAGACATATCATCCAGTTTCCAATCGTAGAGTCTAGATTTATCTTCTCTATGTAGACATTCATAATCAACCATGACGTTTTCAATAGTTAATCTTCTTGGGACAAAAGCATTTTGGTTATTAGTAATGGCATTACCCAGTATAGGTTTAAGTCTATTGGTAAGCATTTAAGATATAATTTTGAAGCATACATTCCATAAGCTCGTGAGTCGTCGATAATCATTCAAGCTACTTGAATTTTTTGTCTTCAGGGTAACCACAATGGTTGTATTAACTTTTTCAAGTAACTCCTCATCGAGGATCCTAATGCACATAACTTGTTGGTCAGTAAAGTTATATAGTATTTATTATAAAGCCATAGTACAAAATTTGTCGATTTTCCCCAAATTTCCATTGAAATTTTGATGGAAATTTCATTTTTTTCTTTCTAGTTTTATGGTTTTGACTTGATTATAAGAATTTGATAATATAATTTCTATTGAATTGATGTAAGTTTTGTTTTTCTACCATCCAAAACTTTCATTTTCAAAAAACTAAAATTGAGAAAAATAACATATATTTTCTTTTAACTTCATTCAAACATTTTTCATTGAATTTTCACATCATTTCACCTCAAAATTGAATTGATGTAAGTTTTATTTTTTTACCATTCAAAGGTTTCATTTCCAAGAAACCAAAGTTGGAAGAAATAATATATATTGATATTATTTTGTATGCAAACATTTCATCTATTTTAATTTTGCAATTAATTATTAATATTTGATATTATTTTGTAATTATTTTTCCATTTCTTTTTTAAATTTCTGCTCTCCATCAACGTTTACACAAATATTTACAATATACATCTAAATATTGTCTTACTTTGTAGAAATATGATTAAAATGGTCAATTATAGTCTACTTAAACCACAATTAAAGTTTCATTAATTAATTATAACAATTTTCATCAATTTCTATAAAATTTTCTAAAATTTTCATCGATATCTATACTTTCATAAAAGCGAGACTTCGATATTTCTACTAACATCAATATTTCAAACTGAGATAAAATAGAGCTGGGAGATCATTTGATCCAGATGCTTTGATTGGATGCACTTGCTTTAGGGTCATCTTCGCCACATGTACTTGAAAAAAGCACCTTGTTGTTCATTTATCTCATTAGTCACCCAACGGTAAGTAGCCGATAATATTCTGCAACCGCTGGAAATGGGAAAGATTGTGATGAATGCTCATTGGGATGGAAACCGGGGAGAGGATTGTGGTGGGAATGAAAAATGGTTTAGGATTACAAACCCGCCCCAATTACAAACAAAACGAATATGGGCTTCCAATCCCATTCCATTCCAAACCCATCTAACAAACAACCCCTTTTAATATAAAAATTAAAACCAAAGACGTTGGAGTGATATATTTCATAACAGATTGACCATAAATTTTAAGAAAAATGACATCAATGCAACTTTTTTATTATTTGGACTCTAAATATTGGACTCCTTTTACAATACACCACTACACCACTTCAGAAAGCTGGAAAATTGGCTGCTGTTACTGCAGAGGGTCAGAGATCAAAAACCGAAGAGAAGATCTTTGAAAATGAAGAACAAAGAAAAAGAAAAACAATGAAAAACACTAATAGGAAAAAGAAAAAAAAAAAAAAAAAATGAGAAGAATATAATAGAAAAAGATTTTTGTCATTCTTCTGTCAAAGAATTGAAAGACAGATTGACGGAGGGGGCCTAAGAGCTACCTGTCTATCATGTCATTTCAAACAAACACCATCGACAGCGACGAAACTCAAGAAACAAGAAAATTAGGAAAAAGAAAATAATAATAAAAGATGGGAAGAAAAAGAAAATTGAACCATTCTGCGACCTTTCAAGAACTGGATCATCTCTGCAACAAGACTAGACCATTTTCTCTCTCTGTCTCTCTCTCTCTATTTGTGTGTGTGTGTATATATCTGCAGGAATTGTGAAAGTTGCAATGTATTCAGCCGAGAGGGTCTGTTGCTGTTTTGTTCTTGAATGTTTGATGGGTCTGTTTGCTTTTTCTGCAGAGTTGGTGAGGTTGTTCTTGAGTTGATTGTTTGGTGGAGATTTTTTCTTTTCTTTTCTTTCTTAAGTTTTTGCTCTGTGAGTTGAAGTGGGTTTTGGGGGAAGCTTTAGTGGAAGACTAGAAGTTGGAGTTTATACATTTTTGGGAATACGAAGTGGGATTTTGGTGAATCTTTGTGGGAGTATGAATTTGGGGGATTAGGGGATAAAGTGGGAGGCAAGAAGAAGGGATTATTGGGTTCAAAAAGTAGCGAGGAATCTGAGTTTTTAACTTTTGGAACTTTCTGCGAAATTTTGGAGTCCAAAAAAGGTTATGTGGAAACCGTTGGAAGCTTGAAGAATCTATTGGCAAGCTTTCATTTCTTTCAAGGGAAAAAAAGATTAACCCCAAGAGATTTTGTTGGGATTTTTCACGATCAAGGAAGCTTTTCTGTAAATCTTCTGATTTACGTTCATCTGAACTTTGTCTCTATAGAGACTTCTGATTTCGCTCCTGGCGGAGTTTACCGAGGAACTTTGTCTTCTTTAGTTTGAACGGAAACCACCCCCCCCCCCTCCCCCCCCTCCTTTTTTTTTTCTTTTTTTTTCTATTTTCTGTGTGTTGAGGTTTTTGAGTTTTGGTTTGGGGATTTGGGGAAATGGCCATGGCTATGGCCCATCACAGGGAGAGCGGCGATGGGGGTATCAATGGCCACCTTGATAGCACTGGGAAGTATGTCCGTTACACGACGGAGCAAGTGGAGGCTCTTGAGCGAGTGTATGCGGAATGTCCTAAACCAAGCTCTTTGCACCGTCAGCAGCTGGTTCGTGATTGCCCCATTTTAGCCAACATCGAGCCCAAGCAGATCAAAGTCTGGTTCCAGAACCGCAGGTATTTGGAACGTGATGGGGTTCTTTTTCTTCTGCTTGTTCTTCTTTTGAAACCATTGATTGAGGGTATTGCCATTTCTTAGTACATTTTCCTTACTGTGGAATCTCCATTGTTGGTGAAGTTTAGTTGTGTTTGTTTGTTTGTTTTTTTTTTTTGGGAGTTGGGATGTTTTTTTTTTTTTTTATGGGGTTTATTGGTCTTGTAGATGTAGAGAGAAACAAAGAAAAGAGGCTTCTCGTTTACAGTCACTAAATAGTAAATTGACGGCCATGAACAAGCTGTTGATGGAGGAGAATGATAGGTTGCAGAAGCAAGTGTCTCAGCTTGTCTGTGAGAATGGGTATATGCGCCAACATTTGCAAACTGCTAATGTATGCCTTTCTCCTCCTCCTGTTTCTTCTTTTTTTTTCGTCTGAGATCATTTCATCTTAATTATGCATTCTCTCCTTCAAATCTTGAATGGTTCTGCTTCAGGTTTATGTTTTGTCGATCTTTGTCTTAATTCACTTTGAAAAATGGCTGTCCAGTGGTGAAATTTTATAAGAATTATGGATTGAAATGATCAGTGTTTGTATGGATCATTGTCTTTTTGGGACTAGTTTATCACGCAATAGCATTTCAATTGTTTTGTAGGCACCAACAGCAACAACTAACGATGCAGCTTGTGACTCATTGGCTACTACCCCTCAGCATTCACTTAGAGATGCTAGTAGCCCTGCTGGGTAATTTCAGAGACATCTTCTATGCTATTTCTTGTTTAACAAGCTGTAATTGTGATTTAACTTGTCTAATCTATAACGATTATGGCAGACTCTTGTCTATTGCCGAGGAGATTTTGGCAGCCTTCCTGTCAAGGGCTACGGGAACTGCTGTCGATTGGGTCCAGATGCCTGGGATGAAGGTTCTAATTATATTCATTCCTTTTCCTTAACTCTCGTATGTGTTCATAAGCCAGTTCTCCTTAGCGTAATAGCATTTCTAATCCGGGTTTGTTGTGGGAATATTTCTCCCAGCCTGGTCCGGATTCGGTGGGAATCTTCGCCATTTCACAAAGTTGCAGTGGAGTGGCCGCTCGAGCTTGTGGTCTTGTCGGTTTAGAGCCCATGAAGGCAAGCATGCTCATGCTACTGATATAGCAATGTGTATTATGGTAGTAAATAGTGTGAAGTTGAATTTATTTGTTCACTATCACAAGTACTTCTGCAGATTGCAGAGATCCTAAAAGATCGCCCATCTTGGTTTCGTGATTGCCGGAGCCTTGAAGTCTTTACTACATTTCCTACTGGTGATGGTGGAACAATCGAACTTGTTTACACGCAGGTGAACTATGTTTGGACATCTATTACAATTTTTCTGTTAGATAGTTTATGACATAATTCTTGAGGGAATCAATGACGGCTGAATTACTTTAGGTTTATGCCCCTACTACATTAGCACCTGCACGAGATTTTTGGACTCTAAGATACACCAGAACTTTAGAAAATGGTAATCTTGTGGTAAAAGTTCCTCCTATTCTGCATCATTATCCTATTTTTTTAATAATTCTGTATGCTTACTTTTCTTTTTCTTTGAGGTTTGTGAGAGATCTCTGTCTGGGTCTGGCACTGGGCCAAATGCAGCTTCTGCTTCTCAATTTGTGAGAGCTGAAATGCTTCCCAGTGGCTATTTGATTCGTCCATGCGAGGGTGGAGGTTCGATCATCCACATTGTAGACCATCTAAATCTTGAGGTCTGATTTTTCAACATTCACTTTATAAATACTATTTCAGAAAGCAGAGTCTCTAAATGATTGTTCTATTCAATAGCCTTGGGGTGTGCCAGAGGTAGTACGACCACTTTATGAATCATCAAAGGCCGTTGCGCAGAAAATGACCATAGCAGTGAGTAAATTCAGATTTTCTGTATTGTTTGAAAAAAAGAACTTAATACTCAAAGATACATTACAGTCAAAGATTGTTGAAATGAGTTTTTTTTTTT
This sequence comes from Citrullus colocynthis, assembly GCA_031780015.1. Taxonomy (NCBI): domain Eukaryota; kingdom Viridiplantae; phylum Streptophyta; class Magnoliopsida; order Cucurbitales; family Cucurbitaceae; genus Citrullus; species Citrullus colocynthis. Next base: position 269,899 of record QLSR01000371.1, read on the forward strand.
TTTTTTTTTTTTTTTTTTTTTTTCTTTAATTTTTTTTTAATTTTTTTTTTTTTTTTTTTTTTTTTTTTTTTCTTTAATTTTTTTTTAATTTTTTTTTTTTTTTTTTTTTTTTTTTTTTTCTTTAATTTTTTTTTAATTTTTTTTTTTTTTTTTTTTTTTTTTTTTTTCTTTAATTTTTTTTTAATTTTTTTTTTTTTTTTTTTTTTTTTTTTTTTCTTTAATTTTTTTTTAATTTTTTTTTTTTTTTTTTTTTTTTTTTTTTTCTTTAATTTTTTTTTAATTTTTTTTTTTTTTTTTTTTTTTTTTTTTTTCTTTAATTTTTTTTTAATTTTTTTTTTTTTTTTTTTTTTTTTTTTTTTCTTTAATTTTTTTTTAATTTTTTTTTTTTTTTTTTTTTTTTTTTTTTTCTTTAATTTTTTTTTAATTTTTTTTTTTTTTTTTTTTTTTTTTTTTTTATTTGATATATGGAATTCTCCATAGCTTTTAGGAAAAGTTTTAAATCCGTTGGTCTCTTTGAACACTTTGATTAGTCAAATTTTCATCATTTCCTTTTTGTTACTTTGAATATTTAGGCTCTTCGCTACATTAGGCAAATCGCTCAAGAGACAAGTGGTGAAGTAGTATACAGTTTAGGCAGGCAACCGGCCGTTCTGCGAACTTTTAGCCAAAGATTAAGCAGGTAGGTACATAATTTTTTACTTGATGAAGGTTTCTTATTGATCTTTTTCCCTTACTTTCTTAACATGGTTTGGACAAGAACACTTTGAAGTTGCCTCTATTACCTTCTTGCAGAGGATTTAATGATGCTGTCAATGGATTCAATGATGATGGGTGGTCTTTGATCAATTGTGATGGAGCTGAAGATGTGACCCTTGCCATAAATTCAAGCAAGAATCTAAATACATCATATGATCCAGTCAATTCTCTTGCATTCCTCTGTGGGATCCTTTGTGCAAAGGCTTCCATGCTTCTCCAAGTATGTTTGAACTTGTTTTTATGGTCGTTTGGAATTTTTCATTCTTCTCTATGGTTGTGCTTTGAAGTGTCATTTTGATTTGCTGCTATTAGCAGCTTTAGCAAGACATTGAACGAAGTTCTATATGATCGATTTCCTTTCTTAATATTTTTCCTGATTTAGAAATTACCTTATCAATGTACAAACTCTTGCATCTAAACTCAGCCTGTTTTCGAGTGTTTAGCAAGCATAAGTATCTGCATCATCTGATGACCTTTATTTTAGATTAATTACTATTTTACTCCTTTAGTTTATACTTCTACTTGATTTTTATTTGGTTTTCTGATTTAGTTAAGAATCTCTGAACACTCTTTTTACCAAATGTGAATGATGTGAAGAGAGCACGAGAGAGACAATAAACTAATGTCAAAGAAAATGTACCGTGAAAAAATAAAAGTTTGAGATTTGGTGATATGATGGTGATTTAAGATATTTAACCCCTAACTAGAGGTAGGCACCCAACACTGCAACGCTTAAGACTGACAGCGATTGAAATATAAATATAACCTCTTAAAAATTATTGGCATCTTCATCCGGTCATGGATATTTTCCAAACAGTTACAAAATTTAAGACTATTTGCCTTTCTGAACTTTCTATATGTTTAGGGTGTCTGAAACTGAAACAGATGAAACTTCAGTGTACATCTTAGGTTTGTTAATAATGGTCTTCCTTTCAGAATGTTCCTCCCATTGCTCTAATTCGCTTCTTGAGGGAGCATCGGTCCGAGTGGGCTGATTTCAATGTTGATGCCTACTCTGCTGCATTGCTAAAAACTGGCTCGTATGTATACCCGGGCATGAGACCGACGAGGTTTACAGGGAGTCAAATCATCATGCCACTCGGTCATACAATTGAACAAGAAGAGGTAAGTAACTAATTGTATTTGCACCATCTACTTTCAGCAAGAGTATATATAGAACTCATCCATGATGACTCAACTTATAAAGTTCAGTTGATTTGATTCTCCCAACCCTTGTACATTTATTAATAAAAGTATTTATGTATACAAATCAATTTAATCTGAATATATTGTCATACTAAAATGTATCTTTTTTTTTTTTTAATGCATGATTGAGCATATTCTATGACCAGTTTAAACAGAGAAATTTGTATATCTGTTTTTGCTTATCATCCACCAAGATTTATGCTGGGAATGACATCTATTAGCTCAAGATTATTTTTGTTCATCCAGTTGCTTGAAGTTGTAAGACTTGAAAGCCACCCTCTTGCTCAAGAAGGTGCTTTTATGTCCCGGGACGTTCATCTCTTGCAGGTATCATCTTCTTTGTTACGTCAATATCATCTTTAGTCCGTTTAATACCCTGGACTTTACCCTCAGTCAGGAGTGCCATCAGATGCATTACTTATGAAGAAAAATACTGATATGTTTGCTGTGTTTGGATGAATTAAATAGCTCTCTTGATTTCTCATGTCTAGCAGGTGTGTACTGGAATTGATGAGAATGCTGTTGGGGCGTGTTCTGAACTTGTGTTTGCTCCCATCGATGAGATGTTTCCTGATGATGCTGTGCTGCTGGCATCTGGTTTCAGGGTCATTCCATTACATTCTAAAACAGTTGAGTTAAATTGTGCTTCTTTTAACCTAATCTCATGCACTGTCCTATGTTAATTTCTACAAGTCTTTCGATCAAAATTTTAAAAATTGAAAAGCATTTTTTTTTCAAAGGTCTTCCGAAGGCCTCTTGGAGAGTTCTTTAGATCCAAAATATATTTGAAGCGGTTAAAGAAAAGATTTGAAAATCACTTGGTTTCTTTCTCTCTTAGAACTGCCCTTCTGAACTTTGATTTCCATCGGTGAAAATTGCATTATGGGGACATTCCTTTAACAACCATTTTTTTTTAGATTTTGAAAGTAAAGTTTATAAACGCCACATTCACCTATTAGTTTCTTTTGTTTTCTTATCTACTTTTTAAGAGTGTCAAAACTTTGAAATCTAAAACAATAGATTTTAAGAATTTTTTTTTCTTTTGGAAGTTGGCTTAGATTTTGCATGTTTACTTGAGGTAAAATGGAATACATATCAAGAAATGATGAGAAAACAAGCAAAATTTTCAAAAAACGAAAAACTAAATAGTTATTGAACGTGCCCGAAGCTTTTGTACCTGTATATCAAATACATTATTAATTGTCTTGATTCAAATTTCACAAGAGTGAAATGTCACAAACACTGAAGTCATTTGAAACATTTTCATCTTGAAATGTTGTCGGGTTAAGACAGTACAAGCTCACTCAAGAAAAACCAACAGAAGATATAGAGATATATTATTATCTTTCTCGTAAAAATGTTTACACTATTGTCGAAATCTTCTCACTGAAATCTGATACCTTTGACCAATATGCTTCTCTTTTGGTTTATAATCATTCAGAGTGACCCAAAAGATACATGGAACTCAAATAGGACTCTGGATCTCACGTCCATTCTTGAAGTTGGCTCATCTGCTTCTCAAGATGCTGCTGCTGCTGCTGCATCAACTTCTAACTTCAGATCAGTTTTGACCATTGCTTTCCAGTTCCCGTTCGGCGTCAACTTGCAGGATGATGTTGCAGCGATGGCTCGACAGTATGTCCGGAGTGTCATTTCAGCTGTGCAGAGGGTTGCAGTCGCCATATCACCCCCTAGTTTAAGCTCGTCGTCAGAGCCAAAGCAAACATCTGCCTGTCCAGAAGCGCTTACACTGGTTCGATGGGTCTGCCACAGCTACAGGTTATTTCTCTTTCTTTAATTGTCTGTATTCCACGTTTTATATTGTTTAGAAATCCTATTTTTGTTCTTTCTCAATGCATCTTGGTTTCAAATTTTCAATATCTTGTTTCTATCTCTCGACTTACTAAAATTGGATAAAAGAAGTATGTCTTTATTAAAATTAAATATGTTTTCTTACCTGGTTCCCAATATGCCTAGTACACATGAAGGCCAAATAGAGACGTTCATTTTCCTAGTCGGGATGTTTCATGTGAGGATTCCCTATTTGGGTGGGAAATGGGAGTGTGGGGGAAGAAAATTTACTAAAGTTAAATAGGAATAAGGGGGGATAGGGACGATCCCTGTTCCCGCCCCATTTTGTCTCTTTTTAATTTTATTATTATAATTGTTATATCATTATTTTTATTATATAGATAAATCTCGTTGAAGTCGAAAAAAAGCCTATTTTTAGCATGTTCATTTCCTCTCGTACGTTCATGATATTGCTTTCACATGGCGCTCAAATGAATTCACTCTAATGGACTTAGCTTGCTCGTGTAACAACTCTCTTCAAATAGGCTTGCTACCTTGATAATATATTTAAATTTCATGTTTTATTTTCCATGGTCAAGATAATTGATATGTTTAATTGAACATTTATATTTATATTATATGTTTGAATAATTTGATAGGTAATTTTGTTCTAGAAAAATTTGATTTTCTCTTTTAATTTAAATTTTCCATGTGGAATTAATAAAAAAAAATTTAGTGAAAACTTTAACCATTTAATTAAAAATTTTCAATAGTAGTTATTAAGTTAATCGATTTCTTTTTTTTTTCTAAAAAAAACAAAATGGAAAAAATTTTCTCACTAGGAACTTGTTCCCACGAATTCTCTGCAGTGAATCTCTGTCCAATCCCCACAAAATTGAATGGGAAGTTTCGCAAATGGGGAATGGGAACGGAGAAGTTATCTCTGGCCCCGCCCATAAACATTTCTAAGCTTATCTATGTGGACAAGAAATCATATTTTTTTCATACCAATAATCTATTAAAATAATATTAGGACTGACTGAAATAGTTTTTTATGCATGAATCAATGGCTAAGACAAAGAAGAGATGTATATATAATATATATATTAAAGTTAGGGCTATATTTGATTTTTTTCTCCCATAAAAAGCATACTCCTGTTAAATTAAATAGACCACACATGGGATTTTCTATTTTTGGAATTAACTTGAAAGTTATTTATCATATTTACAATCTAAGAGAATAACCAATTAAAGAAAAGCAACCAAATCAGAAAACAACCCATTAAAAATAAAAGACCTTCTACCATCTACGAAATAAACCAGAAAATTATCCTTGTAAGTCAAGATAATAAGCCATAAAAATGAAAAGTTGACCCTTTGTCTCACAGATGCCATACTGGAACAGAGCTCGTGCCATCAGACAGTGTGGATGGTGAGTCGATGTTGAAACATCTATGGAATCATCAGGATGCAATTCTGTGTTGTTCCCTCAAGGTATATATATGTGGAAAAAAAAAAAAAAAAAAAAAAAAAAAAAAAC
>QLSR01000371.1:275543-301263 GCA_031780015.1 Citrullus colocynthis
AAAAAAAAAAAAAAAAAAAAAAAGAAAAACCCTCAAGTGAACCAAATTTACTTAATTACTATGTCGTAATTTATGTTGGTTGGTTTGCAGTCACTGCCCCCAGTATTCATGTTTGCAAACCAAGCAGGCCTTGACATGTTGGAGACAACCTTAGTTGCCTTACAAGACATCACTTTGGATAAAATTTTTGGCGATTCGGTCCGCAAGGCTTTCTCTGCTGTTTTTTCCAGCTTAATGAACCAGGTTACCTACTATATTCTCCCTTTCAGTTCATTGTCATGGATGGTCAGTCGTGTTTATACTGCATAAAGGAGACTTATGATGATTTGCCATTTCAAGATTAATTAGCAGGGTAACGTGCAAACTAAATTGAATCTTGTTTCTTCATCAGGGCTTTGCTTACATTCCTGCTGGAATTTGCATGTCAACAATGGGACGACATGCTTCCTTTGAACAGGCTGTTGCATGGAAAGTCCTTGCAGAAGATGAGTCTACCGTGCACTGTCTCGCCTTCTCCTTCGTCAACTGGTCGTTCCTGTGATCCTTTCCCCTGTACACTTGTTCAAAATTGTGCAAACAGTCCAAGAAATTAGGAAGTGTTTCTACAATCTTGTAACATCTTATCTATATATCAGCCTCAGGTTTGAATTATAAGGATGGTGGGGGAAATTTTCTGACAATAACAAATTCTTTGTTTGCATTACTCAAATGAAAACCCGAAGTAAATTTACAATATGTTTACAGTTTGTATGTGATGGATTGCCATCAGGTTGTTTGCAATAACAATCAAGCGATGAACTGACCTCCAAATCAAAACACCCATATTTATCACCTCAACTACAACTTCCACACACTGGCATTACAAGATTCAATTTCAGGACATTTACAACGAAGCATCATATATCATAAAACAGGAAGAAACAGCAACAATGAAGCAGAGGGTGTAACGAGCAGGGTGAACTAATATCTTTCAAGTTTCATAGCCAAATTCATCGGGATGCAAGGGACCAGAAGTTCATGATGAATGAAGGCAATGCAGTAAACCAGCTAATAAATGCCATGGCCGTGGCAGTTTCAAACTGTACACAGTGGTTCTTGCTGCAGCTATCTAGATCGTTGTCTATAAGAACTGTGATACCTGCTGAAGCACATGCTGCAGCGAACGTGAGAGTAGATGTGATCTGAAGGAAAAAAACATTCGAGTAACTTTATTCTCCTCTTAATCTACTTTTCATCATTATCGAAGAACTCCATCTTACAACTATACACCTCAAGCAAAAAATTACTAACTCCAACATATTAACTCGAGACTTATTATCAAACAGCCCCAAGTAATTCAGGCCCCCAAGTAATTCAATAGAGAGTTACCATATGAGAGTGATAGCAATGCAAACATGAAAGTTTTACGTACAACTTTTATGTTTGAACTAAGAGAAAAATAAAGCAAAACATTAATTACTCTGATCTAATATATTTTCAACTACTTTAAATTGACAATGCAGAGTTCAGTCTGATCAATTTTAACTTGATACAAGTATATGACAGAATTGGATTCAATGGGAACTAGAACAATATGAAATGTGTATTTCATTATAGCAAACCAAGTTGCATGTGGAAAAAAAATAATGAAATAATAAGCAACGATCTTCCTAGCAATACCAAGCAGTTCATTGATTGGTCACAACCCTAAGAGAATACCATCAGGCTTAAAGTTAGCATCTTTCTTTTATAAGAAACAACAGCAACTTCAGTGTTGAATTAAATTCCAGTTGAAGAAAAGCAGTCTTGAAACAACTAGTAATGCAGCAAAGTAGTTAGGTTCCTGAATATTTAAGAACATAAGAGTGGATCTACAAATGCCGAAATCAAGTTTTGCTATAAACGTACCCCATCACCAATAGTGAATAAGCTGACTATCCTGCAATTCTGTAAGGATCTTTTCACTAGTAGAGCATATATGTCAATGAAGGCTAACAAGAGGCTCCATATACTCTGCAACCCAGCTGCTGCAACAAGATAGCTGAAAAAGCAGAAGATTGATTTGTTCAAGGAACAGCGCATACATAAAGACAGTAGAAAATCAAGCTACAAATTCAAATTTTCATAGCTTCACTAAACATAAGATTTAAATACATGTGCTAAGAACTCAAAGATGAAGTAAATGCTAAAAGATAATAAAAGATAAACCTTAAACTTAATGTCAACGATAAAAAGATAAGCTTAAATTTAATGCCCAATGAATCTTTGACCGACCATATAAGAAATAACTATTACCAGTGAATAAAGCATAATAACAATCTGAGCAAGTTGTCAACATTCTTTATATGACTAAGAACTCATAATTCCTTTGTTCTTTCTTACAACTTCCAGAAATAGGACCATGAAATGCTCCAACTAGACACAGCATTTTACAACTTAACAGTGGTCCACGGTTTCTGATGGTTAGTGAAGAGATAAAAGTTCAGGAGCCAATGGGGTAACTGAGTAATGAACCCATCAACTATGTCATCAAGCTCTTCTATACTAAAGCTTCCACTTGAGTTTACAACCAACCGATACATTTATAGAACGCTTCATTAGCTACAAAATTCGGCCTGAACTTGTTTGAAAACTCTATCATAATTACATGCACAAGTTGCAAATCCAATTAAAACAAAGTAAGGGAATCAATTTCACTGCAAATTTAAATATATTTCCAAAGCAAGTTGAATTACTTTAAAAGTATTCTCTCCTGCGGCAGAGCCGAAAAGATCCAACCCAGCCAATCCTAGATCCAAAAGCTACTAATAGAACAATCGCCACATCCTTCCACAGAAATAGAAGCAAAATTGAGTAACAAAAGACAAAATGAAGTTGCAAGAATCAAAAGTCCAGAGAGAGAGGTTCAATTGAGGCGAATTGAGATTTACCAAAACGCAGTAACAGAAGGGAAATCGCTGGTAGTAGCCATGACAACAAGCGCCGCCGCCGCAAAGAGAAACTGAGAGAATCGCAAAGCGAGTCCTCCCCGGGTGCCAGGCATTCCTTCCATGTCCTTCATCCTGACCATTGGCGCATTCGCGCCATCGGTATTGGGGGGATCTTCGACTGGGTGAACCGTCGCATGGCTCACATTCATTTCTCCAGGATTCGATGCCTCAGTTCATCATCTCTTTCCTAATCGCATAGTCGTCTTCTCCTCCGCCACAGCCGGAACCGGGGATGCCGTCACTCTCTGAACCTCTCCTTCCCTCCTCGGATAATGAAGAGGATTCTCAAGCTGATCGAGAATCTCAAGGAGGCATATGCTGAAATCAAAGCTATGTGTGTTCTCTCTGGGAAACTGACTTGAGAGAAGAATTGAGATCCTATCCTTGAATTTTTGCGACCAAGAAAGAGGAACGTTTGGCGCGGCGATGGCCGATCGATAAAGGGCTGCTTTGGGAATTTACTGCAAAATAGTTTCTAATTTTATATTAAAGGAAAAAAAAGGAAAAGAAGGAAAAAAAAAAAAAGAAAATGGCAAATTGCAAAAATTACTGTAAGTACGGTACTTGCAATTGTACCTCAAACTTATAATAGTTGTAGAAATTAGATCCTCAGATGATAAAAATTAAATCTTCAAACTTATATAATTGTTACAATTTTTACAATTATGTAAGTCTGAGAGTCCAATTTTAACACTTAAGTTTGAGTGCTCATTTTTTCAATTCAAAGTTCGATGATATAGTTGCAATTACCACCATATTTTATGGGTGATTTCTCCAATTTGTCCAAAAGAAAAATTCTTAAGTGCATCTTCGGTGACATTTATCTATGTGTAGCCCACTCACGTGTCTGATTACAAGTTGTCAAATGACAAATTTCATTTTTAATTGATATTTTTTAAATATATTTTTCCCTTTAGGATGGAAGGGGACACATAGAGATAAGTATAGTATGGTTTGTACTTAAATAATAGTACTCTTTAAAAAAAATACAATATTATTTTTTATTATTTTTCTTTTTGAAGGGAGTTAAATTATTAAAAAAAAAAATCTAACTTATGGGTTTGATTTCAATTATATCTCAAAAAGCTATATTTTACTTGAAGTTTGGAATGTTTTTTAAAATAACTATTGTTGGAGTTTTGTGTTAGCTCTTCTCTTTATTAAGGTAGGTTGTTAAAGGTTGCTATTGTCATTGTTAGTGTCGTGACATCCAGTTGTGACATTTTGTTGCATGAGTTAGAATATCTTTTATTTCCTTACTGGGCTTTCTTTTTGCATATATTATTTTCTTGATATTATTCTTTTTTAGTCGTCGACATTTATTTCCGTTTTCGACATTGTTTTCCTTGATTTGATTTGTTCTATAAAAGGTGTTTGGTGAGACTAATTAGGTTAAACCGTTTTTGTACTGAAAGGATTTTTGCTTGGTGTGGTTGTGTAGTTTTCTGCATTATTGTTCTGTGAACCATAGTTTTCCTTTGTGCGTGATTGTCCCTCCAAGACTGTATGCAGATTAGTTTGAGTGGCACCTTGGGAGAATTATGAGGCTTATTATCAACTAGCAAAGTTATCCGTCTTAGGGGGAGCCTGAGACTTTACACTGAGAAAATGGAGTTTTCTTATTTTAGGGGATTCTAAGAATCTTCAGTAGAGGGAGTTCATTGAATCCAGTGAAAGATATCTATGGTGAAAGGGAGTCTCACGTGCTGTTGCAGACAGAAACTCAGGACACTAATATTGTCGTACTTAGGGGAGCCTAAGTGGAGTCTCACACCTAGGAGGAGTCTGAGAGTCTAGTTGGTTAAGCTTAACAAGAGTTATTATAAAAGTTATTACTTTATAGATAAGTGCTTTGTTGTAATTGCTTAACTTCTTAATATTAGTGGAATGCCTTTCACAGGCACACTGCCCCCAAGACGTCGGTGGTTATCATCAAACTAGGTTACTAACTCCTGTGTTCTTCAATTTCATTCTGTGTGTTGAACTTTTGTGTTAATCCTGTTTTCAGTGCTACTGGTTTAACAACCATGTGTGAAGAGTCATCTTATAAGTTTTTTCATTTGGTATCAAAGCAGGTCACCTCATCTTAAGGTGAATCGATCATGAATGGTATCAAAGAAGGTGGCTCTACTACTCGACCACCCTATTGGATGGAATAAATTATTCTTATTGGAAAGCACGGATGACTGCTTTTCTAAAATCTATCGACAACAAAACATGGAAAGCTGTTGTCATTAGATGGTCCCATCTTGTTACAAAAACTGAAGATGGGAAGGAAATCCTTAAACCATAAATACAATGGTCGGAAGCTGAAGACGCAGCATCATTAGGAAACTCCCGTGTATTAAATGCCATATTTCATGGTGTCGTTCGATACATCTTCTGATTGATTAACACTTGTGTCTTTGCTAAGGAGGCTTGGGATATTTTATCTGTTGCCCACGAAGGAACTTCCAAAGTCAAAATATCAAGACTTCAATTGTTGACCTCAAAGTTCAAAAATCTAAAAATGAACAAGGGCGAATCCATTGCTGAATTTAATGTTCATCTGTTGGATATTACCAACGAATCATTTGCTCTTGGTGAAAAGATCTCAAAAGAAAGACGGTGCGCATGGTGCTTAGATCGCTGCCCAAAAAATTTGACATGAAGGTCACTACTATACGAGAAGCTCAGGACATAGGATCATAGAAAGTTGACGAGCTTTTCGAATCTCCTTTGTCATTTCAAATATCTCTATAAGGAAAACCAGAGAAAAGAAACAAGAGCATTGCCTTACAATCTCTATCTGAACCTCAAGTTGATGTGTTTGACAAAGAATCTGTTAAGTCTCTTCTCGAATCCATTGCCCTCTCTCCAAGAAATTCAATTGTGTTCTTAAATGTTTTGTAAGAGGACAGGCAACAAGCCTGCTAATGTCAACATGTCTAAACAGTTCAAAACTTCTAGAACTAAGAAAGATGGGGAAAAAGCATTGAATAACTCTTTACTGAAAACCAAATCTAGCAAATGCCATGAACGTGAAGGGTGTGGTCATTTTCAAGCTGAATGTTCAACTTTCTTGAAGAGGTAGAACATAAGCTATGTCCTAATTCTGTCTGAATATGATTCAAAAGGAAGTTGTGAGTTTGAAGAAGATTATGTCAAAGCACTTGTTAGTAACATCTTCTTAGCCACCTCGTCTATGGGAGTTTTATGTTGGCTCTTCTCTTTATTAAAGCAGGTTGTTAAAGATTGTTGTTTTCGTTGTTAGTGTCGTGACATCTGGTTGTGACATTTTGTTGCATGAATCATAATATCTTTTATTTCCTTATCAGGTTTTCTTTCTGCAGATATTATTTTCTTGATATTATTCCTTTTCAGTTGTCGATGTTTATTTTCGTTTTCGACATTGTTTCCTTTACTGGATTTTTTCTATAAAAGGTGTTTGGTAAGACTAATTAGCTTACGCCATTTTTGTACTTAAAGGATTTTTGCTTGGTATGGCTGTGTAGTTTTCTACATTATTGTTCTGTGAACCATAGTTTTCCGCTATGCGTGATTGTCCATCCAGGACTGTATGCAGATGACAAACGCTTGAAAAGTGCTTTCTATCCTCTCAAATTAAGGGAGTTTATATTATATTTCACTTGTTTGCTAGTGGTTTTCAGGTTAAAATGGGAAAAATTAGAAGAAAAGACCAAAAGATCAAAACCGAGCAAGAATACGGCGAAAAAGAGAAGAAAAACTCAATATGACAAAAATTGGGGCAGCGCCGCGGTGCCTGGACGGCGCTGCTGCTGTGCTAAAACCCGAGAGAAAATAATTCTACAGCAACCCTGGTGCCGCGGCACCGTCTTCAAATTTTCAATAGTGTCGCCATGCTATAGACTAGCGCCGCGGCGCCAAGTTACCATAAGTGAAAAATTGGTATTTTTCGTAAGTTTTTAGGCGGCCAACTCTATAAATTTAGGGGTTTCCAGCAGCCCTAATCATCAATCTACCATCAATCTACAGACCAAAAGAGGCATAATAAGGAGAGAATTGAGTGAGAGTTCATAAAAGAGTTCAAAGAGTGAGTTAGTTGCAAGGAAGAGGAAAAGAGTTCGAGATAGTCATGGTGCCCTTCGAATTCCGACGTGAGAGCCAAGGAGATTGTGACGGTGCTATCTCAATCAAGAGCCTCTTTTCAGTAGAGTTTTCCTTTCTTTACACTCTTTCTTTGTCTATTTTGTTTAAACATGTTGTTTCAAGCTATGAGTGGCTAAACTTTTTAGTTTTAGGGTTTTGATGAATTGTGTATGAATTCATGTTGATATTGTAGACATTCATGGTTTTGTTGGAATGATTATGCTTTGCATTGTTATTGTGTTTAATTCTTGTGGATTGGCCATCTTCACATGTTAGGTTAGATGTATGATTGAGAGATTGTATGTTTAACTTGATCTATAACAATGAATTGTTGTTAATCTATTATAAGAGTAGTTAGGTTGAGAATAAAAGTTGCTAAAGACTATTCTTAATGCCATGTAATTTGTATTGGTTTGAAGAGATTAGTAATCAATCGAGTTGCATGAGAAAGAGTTGTTTTTTAGAGAAAATAACTTGCAATTAAGTTTCTAGACTTAGGCATATGAATGACAATAAAATCCATGAAATCTATGATATTGCATGATGAAATAGACAAGGATTCATTACCCTAGAACTCTTTTTGACTCTTGTGTTTCTCACTTTAATACTTTCCTTATTTGGTTTGTATTTTCCATAATTAATAACTTCCATTTCAATGCTCAAATAAAATTGGATCTCCAGTGGAACGATATTATAACTTGACCCGTATACTTGTGGTTAACACTAAAAGTGTGCATTAAGTTTTTGGTGCTGTTGCCGGGGATCCAAAGAATGGTTTTTGTTATTTAATATTTATTAGAATTGATAGATCTTAATTTGAGTATTATTTGGTTGATTCTTTATTTATTTATTTATTTTTTATTTTATTGTATTTTATATTTTATATTTTATTTTATTTTATCTTTTTATTTTATTTTGTCGGTTTATGCCTCGAGATAATACCAATATTCTCCCTCTTGATCCTGAGATTGAAAGGACGTGTAGAATAAATCTAAGGGTTTAACACAATCACATCGAAGAGATGGCGGAGGAGATACCAAAGGCAATTTGGGACTACTTCCAATCGACATTACCGACAAATCAACCCGGCATCATGAATGTACCCATCAATATCAACAACTTTGAGTTGAAACCGGGGTTGATCCACATGGCTAGAGAGCTAGCCTTTAGAGGAAGAACCAACGAAGATCCTCACAAGCACTTACGGTCTTTCTTAAAGATATGGGGGACGGTAAAGATGAATGGTGTTTCTAACGATGCAGTTAAACTAAGACTTTTTCCTTTCTCTTTACAAGACCGTGCAAAGGGTTGGTTGGAAACCATACCTCCGGATAGCATCACAACATGGGAGATTTTACCTCAAGCTTTCTTGAACAAATATTTTCTACCGGCTAAATCTCAAAGACTAAGGATGGAGATTGGAACATTCTGCCAACTTGAGGATGAACAACTTTATGCGGCTTGGGAGAGATATAGGGATCTCTTGAGAAGATGCTCTCAACATGGCTATCCGGATTGGTTGCAAATTCAACTTTTCTACAATGGATTAGCAAGCTCAACCAAATCCAACTAGATGCAACCGCTGGAGGCTCAATTTTCTCAAAGAATGCTTAAGAGGCGTATATCATACTAGAAGACTTGGCTACTACATCGTACAATTGGCCATGTGAACGATCTTCTCCAATCATCCCAAAAGCCACCGGACGATATGAGATGGACGAGGTAAGTTCTCTAAAAGCTCAATTGACTTCTCTTACTAATGCTTTATTTTTAAGGAAGCTAAGCTCAAGCAAGTCCATCATCCATAGCTTCCTTTGTGGCCATGGAAAATCAACAAGAACCAAGTGAGTTAGAGGTAGCCAATTATGTGGATAGAGGACAATACCGAGGTCAACAACAACTTCCAACTTACTATCATCCCAACTTGAGGAATCATGAGAATTTTTCATATGCTAACAACAAAAATGTATTGCAAGCCCCTCAAGGATTCAATGGAGCGGGGAATGCAAAGACATCTTCACTAGAGGATATAATGCTTAACTTTGTCAAAGAGTCAAGATCAAGGACAACCACATTGGAGAATTCGGTCTTCGGTCTAAGCTATTTCAAGCATCGTTCGAAGCCAAGGTAAGGCACTTCAAAACTTGGAGGTTCAGCTTAGTCAAATGGCAACTTCCCTCCAAACAATGCAAAAGGGTAAGTTCCCTAGTAGCCCTGAGAGAAACCCAAGGGAGGAGCGCAAGGCTAGGACTTTGAGGAGTGGGAAAAAGCTATCCACTCCCTTGATCAATGATGAAGATGATGAGCTTCCACAAGAAGAGGATTAACCCCTACAAGAAGAGGATGTTCCACAAAAAGATAATGCGCTTAAGGAAAATGAGAAATCAAAGTCAAACATAGGGAGTACTTCTAACTCTACTTTTTTGATCTCTAATACTTTACCTTTTCCTCAAAGATTTCAAAAGAAAACGATTGATGCTCAATTTTCTAAGTTCTTAGACATATTCAAAAAGTTAGAAATTAACCTTCCTTTTGCAAAGGCATTAAAACAAATGCCTAAGTATGCCAAGTTCATGAAGGAGGTGTTGTCTAAGAAGAAAAGGTATGGAGACTATGAAATGGTTGCACTAACCAAAGCATGTAGTGCGACCCTACAAAGGAAATTGCCTCTAAAACTAAAGGATCCAGGGAGTTTCTCTATCCCTTGTCATTTAGACAATAATAAGGTTACTAAAGTACTTTGTGATCTTGGAGCTTCTATTAACTTAATGCCTTTATCCATGTTTAGGAAGCTCAATAGAGGAGAGGTGCAACCAACTACCATATCTTTGCTTTTGGCCGATCGGTCATTTGTTCATCCCTATGGTATTGTGGAGGACGTCTTGGTCAAGGTAGGCAAGTTTATCTTCCTGGCGAACTTTGTGATATTAGACATGGAGGAAGATGTCGAAGTCCCCATAATCCTTGGGAGACCATTCTTGGCCATCGGAAGGGCCCTCATCAATGTGCAAGATGGAAAGCTCACATTCCGCCTTAACGATGAGGAGGTAACATTCGACATTTATAAAACCCTTAAGCATCCGGATGTAGAAAGGTATGAGCATCATGAGCCAAGCACAAAGGTAACATCATCTCTCTCTTCTAATAAAGATTATGCATGATGAACATCCTTTGAATGGTAAGACTAATGGCATGTTTGATGTTAAATTAGAAAATCCTATGAAACATGTTTTTAGTTGTGATAATTCTCCTAGTTCTTCTTACATGCCTCACAAACCTATAATGAATTATGAACAAATTATGGAGAAGCATGATAAAAATGAAGTGGTGAGTCCGGTAAAATCTAAGCATGATGATTCTTTAACGATACTTGACTACATTAGAAAAGATGATGCCCAACTTGATAATGATTTGTTGACTAACTCACTAAATGCTAATGAATATGTTTGTGAGTGTCAATGTGGGCGAATATTAAAAGTTCTAGGTGATCCAAAGCATGAAAGGAAGAAACCACCTTGGGATCCATCGTGATTTGTGAGCCCCATCTAGCTAGAAGATGTTAAACCAAGCACTTGTTGGGAGGCAACCCTGCTTTCTTTACTTTTCTTTTTATTTATTTTTTCTCAATAAATCTTGGAGTCATTCATATGCTTTATTTCTCAGGATCTTGGTTTATCACACAAAGTACTCCTTACACCAAGCCTGTTTGGTGGCTTCCCGTTTGCTCCCAGGCTTGTTCTTTCTTTGTTAGATGCTCTTATACATTGGGGGACAATGCATGATTCTAAGTTTGGGGTGGGAGGTGTCTCTCGTACTTTTGTGTGTTTTCTTATCCTGCTATGTATGTTGTGAAGGTTTTAATGATCATATGCATGTTAATTTTGAAAAATTTTGAAAATTTTGGAGCTTTCAAAGTTAATGGGAATGTTGTTTATGGTTGTGTGCCTTGATGTTGATTGCCCATGATGAGATTTGAATTTGCATGATAGATGACTTATTGTGGAAATAGATAACACTATCTTGAGTTAAATTCATTTAAGTCCCCCTTAAAATCTCTCATATTCTTAACACGTAGCCACTTTAATTCATAATCTTTAACTGAAAAAAAGATTAAGTTGAGTATATTTGGTTGTCACTCCGAAAGGCCCCACCGGTTAGAGAGTGGAAATGCATGATAGCTTGTAATCTTAGACTAAGGGAAAAGAAAATAGTATGCATGCCTTGAGAAAAGAAAAGGTGTACACAAAATGTATGAGCTTTATTTTTCTATCTTTTTAAATGTTGAACTTGTAATGAGTATGCATGGATGGAGGCAAAAAGAGCTGCCTTTGCTGTGGTCAGTAAGGATGCTTGGGAATTGACTAGGTACGAGTCCTTACAGTGAATGTACGAAAGCTAGTGCCTCTAGGTAAAAGAATGCAAGTTTAGGACCTATGCAAGCATAACTCTCTTAAGTTCTAATTTGAGTTATCGTATTTTAAATTGAAGGAAGCTTGTATACACACACATGGGAGATAGCAAGATTTGGCCTTGAATGATTATAACAATATAGATATGCTTGCATGTTTCTACTTAAGCTCTAAATGCTATTCTCTAAGACATGAGTCAATTGCACACTTCTTCATCTAAACTCCCTATTATTTGATTTTATTCTTTGCTCGAGACTAGCAAATCTTTAAGTTTGGGGTGTTGATAAGCGCTTGAAAAGTGCTTTATATCCTTTCAAATTAAGGGAGTTTATATTAGATTTCACTTGTTTGCTAGTGGTTTTTAGGTTAAAATGGGAAAAATTAGAAGAAAAGACCAAAAGATCAAAACCGAGCAAGAATACGACGAAAAAGAGAAGAAAAACGGCTCTGCGACGATGCTAAAACCCGAGAGCAAATAATTCTGCACGCAACCCTGACGTTGCGGCGCCGTCTTCAAAATTTTCAATAGCGCCGCGATGCTATAGACCAGTGCCGCTGCGCCAGGTTACCATAAATGAAAAATTGGTATATTTGGTAAGTTTTTGGGCGGCCAATTCTATAAATTTGGGGGTTTCCAACAGCCCTAATCATCAATCTACCATCAATCTACAGACCAAAAGAGGCACAAGAAGGAGAGAATTGAGTGAGAGTTCATAAAAGAGTTCAAAGAGTGAGTTAGTTGCAAGGAAGAGGAAAAGAGTTCGAGATAGTTGTGGTGCCCTTTGAATTTCGACGTGAGAGTCAAGGAGATCATGACGGTGCTACCTCAATCAAGAGCCTTTTTTTAGTAGAGTTTCTCTTTCTTTACACTCTTTCTTTGTTTATTTTGTTTAAACGTGTTGCTTCAAGCTATGAGTGGCTAAACTCTTTAGTTTTAGGGTTTTGATGAATTGTTTATAAATTTATGTTGATATTATAGACTTTCATGGTTTTGTTGGAATGATTATGGTTTTCATTGTTATTGTGTTTAATTCTTGTGGATTGGTCATCTTCACATGTTAGGTTAGATGTATGATTGAGAGATTGTATGTTTAACTTGATCTATAACAATGAATTGTTGTTAATTTATCACGAGAGCAGTTAGGTTGAGAATAAAAGTTGCTAAAGACTATTCTTAATGCCATGTAATTTGTATTGGTTTCAGGAAATTAGTAATCAATTGAGTTGCATGAGAAAGAGTTGTTTTTTAGAGAAAATAACTTGGAATTAAGTTTCTAGACTTAGGCATATGAACTACAATAAAATCCATGAAATCTATAATATTGCATGATGAAATAAACAAGGATTCATTACCCTAGAACTCTCTTTGACTCTTTTGTTTCTCACTTTAATACCTTCCTTATTTGGTTTATATTTTCCATAATTAACAATATTAATTCCAATCCTCAAATAAAATTGATTCAACTCTAGAATAGCTAAGTAACATAAACCTTCACAATTGGATCTCTAGTGGAACGATATTTGGACTTCACCATCTTATATTATAACTTGACCAGTACACTTGTGGTTAACACTCAAAGTGCGTATCAGCAGATTAGTTTAAGTGGCGCCTTAGGAGAATTCTGATGCTTATTATCGACTAGCAAAGTTATTGGTCTTAGGGGGAGCCTGAGACCTTACACTAAGAAAAGGGAGTTTTCTTATCTTAGGGGATCCTAAAAATCTTTAGTGGAGGGAATTTACTGAATCCAGTGAAAGATATCTACAGCGAGAGGGAGTCTCACGTACCGTTGCAGATAGAAACTCAAGACACTAATATTGTCGTACTTAGGGGGAGCCGAAGTAATTGTGAGATGGAGTCTCACACCCAGGGGGAGCCTTATAGTCTAGTTGGTTAAGCTTAATAAGAGTTACTATAGAAGTTATTACTTTTTAGATAAGTGCTTTGTTGTAATTGCTTAACTTCTTAATATTAGTGAAATATCTTTCACGGGCACACTGCCCCTAGACGTAGGTGGTTACATTTGATAATAATAATAATTATTATTATTATTTCATGAATTGTTTTGTTGATGGTGGCCAAAATAGTCTCTTGAATATAGGAAAGTATTTCCTATTTAAATTCATTAGGTTTTTCCCTTCTCTATATATTTTGTTTCTATTGAAAATTGAGAACCAAAACTAAGTACCATGGGAGAACAAATATTGAGAAAATATAATAATAGGACACTAAGCAATTTGGACATCTATTTTCTAATATTTATAACACTCCCCCTTAAATGATTATTATATATAGAATATGTCTAGTTAAAACCTTATTAAGAAAAAACTCAATGGGAAAAAAATCATACTGAAGGAAAGAGCACATATTTTGTATAATATAATAATCCTAAAACAATAAAATATATTTGTTCCCCCTCATGGAAACATCACTTGAGATCTCTGAGTTCCTGCATTCCAATGTTATGTATCAATTTTTCAAAGGTTACAGTAGGTAACGCCTTTGTAAATAAGTCTACTAGGTTATCCTTCAGACAAATTTGTTGTATCGTGATGTCACCATTTTCTTCAAGAACATGGGTATAGAAAAACTTTGATGAAGTATGTTTCTCCTATCTTCTTTAATATATCCTCATTTGATTTGGGCTATACATGATGTATAGTTTTCGTATAATATCGTTGACAGATTTTTACTAGAAAATAAATCACATGTTTCATGAATGTGTTGAGTCATTGATCTCAGCCATACACATTCTCAACTAGTCTACGTGGATTGCAAGAATTTCAGCATGATTTGAGGAAGTAACCGTTATTGTCTATTTCACTGATCGCTGTGATATAAAAGTTTTTCTCCATGTACTAAGTATCGTCATGAGGCATAAACCGGAAAAATTTAACAAACATAATGTACACCTCAAATTAAGATTTATCAACTCCTATGAATATTAAGCAATAAAAACCGTTCCTTGGATCCTCGACAACGACGCCAAAAACTTAATGCAAGCCACAAGTGCACGGGTCAAATTATAATATGAGACGGTCAGAGTCTGAATATCGTTCCATTGAGGATCCAATTTAAGAGTTTAAACTGCTTAGCTATTCTAGAGTTGAGTCAATTTTATATAAGGATTCGACTTCAAGTTGTGATTGAGAAAGCAATAACGAAAGCAAGTAAAGTTGGAAATCAGAAATCAAAGAGAGTTCTAAGATATTGAATCCTTGTTTAATCCATTATGCAACATTCTAGGGTTCATGGAATTGATTGTAAATCATATGCTTAAGTCTAGAAAGATAAATCTAGGTTATTTATATGAAAAACAACCTTTTTCCCATGCAATCTAATTGATTACTAACATTGTGAAACCAAGTTAAATCACATGGCATTAAGATTAGTTTTTAGCAACTTTCATTATTAACCTAACTATGTCTAGGAGAGATTAATAACGATTCATTGTTATAAATCCATTTAGACATGTAATTCCTTAAATCATACATCTAATCTAGCAAGCATGGATGGTCAATCAACAAGAGTTAAGCACAATAACAATGAAAAACATTCTCACTACAACAATCCATGAAAAGTCCACAACATTAGCATAACTTCATACACAAATCATCAATACCGTAAAACTAAAAGAGTTTAGTCATTCATAGCTTTAAACAACTTGTTAAAGACAATTTTCAGCATAGAAAGAGTGTAAAGAAAGGAAAATTCTACTATAACAAGCCCTTGATTGAGGAAGAACCAAGACTTCCTTGATTTTCACGTAGGGAACTCGAATGGGCACCAAACTCTCTCTCAAACACTTAACTCTCTTCCTTGCAGCCAACTCACTCTTTGAGGTTCTGTATTTCATAATTAGGGTTGCTGACAAGCCCTTAATATATAAACTTGGCCACCCAAAATTCTTTTCAAAATTAAATACTTTTTATTTTAGGATAGTTGGCGTCATTACGCTTTTGGAGAGCGCAGCAACGTTGTCCGTCATAAAAAGGCAACGTAACGACACTCTTGAGTAACGTCACGGATGGAGCGTCGCAACGTTGTCCGTCATGGAAGGCTGGTTATAAGCATAACATTGCAACGCTGCGACGCTCTTCGTACAGTGCGATGATGCTACGCTCCCTCAGTTGCCAATTTTTATGCTCTGGGGTTGAGAGCGCTGAGGACAGTGCAGTGACACTCTCGGCTGCACTGCCCTGCCTCTAGGGTTTTCTTGCATTTTCTTCTGGTTTACGCTCAATTTTGGCTCGATTTCGTCTTTTTAGCCTTTGACACTTAATTTTTGCCATAAACACTTGAAAACCACTAGCAAACACATGAAATCTAATAAAAACATCCCTAATTTAAGAGGATACAAAGCACTTCTTGAGTGCTTTTCACATCTTCACAACCAACTAGATCACAATTATATTTATTAGAATAAAATAAATCAATGTAAGCTAATTCTCAAATAAAACATACCATATATTTAACTCTACCAAGTGTAATGTATAAACTAGTAAAGCAATATAAATGCACTTATTTCTCAAAATTTATGGTTCTTCAAAACCTAATATTTTTCATCATCTTTCTGAGATCAAACGATATATCATTTTCACATCGAGTGATGAACCACCATAGGAGTATCCATGATGTACATAATCCATAAAAGATCTTTTTATTCTAAATTAAGGCAATTTCGTTTGGTTTATGCTTTATTTGCAATCTAAGACAAAACTTATCATCTTAATTTCTTTCTTAAGAAACTCTATTGCACTTGAAATCTCTTTAAGAGTTTCTGCTCAAATCACTAACGCATATGTATATATTGTAAATCCCAGGTTGTGATTCCTTTATACAAAGATATGGACAAATAGGGTTATTTTTGTACCACTCGTACCAACAAATATTGAGATATCATTATTATATCACATTCGTCAAGAATATTTTATAAGAATCTCGATGACATATATATGATTCTCTAATATTTGAATTATATGATTATAATACTTGGCGGACAGAATTTGTCGTCCAATTCGGTGACAAATAAATTTTCTTAACTTTACCCACAGTAGTAGTGGCAAGCCAGGTCAAACATAGGGAGCACTATGAATTCTCACAATTGGGTAGTTTTCAATTTAAGTAATCGGAGGGGGATTTTGTGTAACGGTTGATTGCAAGAAAAACTAAATTTCATAAAAATAAAATGTGGAGGTAAAAGGAGTAAAATTCAATTGGAGAAAGCTCTAGCTTGGGTTAGACGGAATTTTCTTTATTCGATGTTCTTGTTCATTGGTTCGTCATTACTAAATTCGTTATACTTGCACCTAATCAATTTAATTGGCAATGCCAAAATTAAATTGTCCTAATTGACTAATTGAAATTAAAACAAATCGATGAAAGACATGCAAAATTTATATTAAATCTAATCGCACTAAGTTCAAGGGAAGATTAGGTGGAACATTTAACTAGAAAGGCCTAGATTAAAAGTTTTATCGATTTCATCCTAGGTTGGTTAGAGCAATGCACATCACAATTTAGATTTATAAGCTAACCTAACCTATCACTTCCATGATTGACATACAACCAAATGTCACGAATTGTAATACAATCAAAGCAACAATCAAAATGAACACCATTGTCACAATTTGATCAAAATAATATTTATTTCAGAATTAAATCATACGTACAAAGAATTTAGTTTGAAAACTCCTAAGAACATCGATTACAAAGAAGAATCCTTAATACCATAGTTACCTTAGCCTTAATACATGCTTGTACAAATATAATTCTATGGAAAAGAAGAAAAAATGCAGAAGATTTCCCAATTCGCTTCAAATTTGTCTCGATTGCTCTCCTCATTCGACTGGTGGCTAGGGCATTTTATGCCTAAAATTAGACTGGTGCCGCGGCGCTATAAGGCAGCATTGTGGCGCTGCAAAACACGGAGGCCTCTGAAAAAAGCACAGTGTCGCAGCACCATGATAGCTCCGCAGCGCCAGGCTGCTTTGCTGCCTTCTTCTCTCCATTTTGCTCAATTTGCCTGCTAATCATCTCATTTTAAACCTGAAGTGCATACAAATTGTCCCGAGGGCCCCAAATGCTCATAACCTGTCTAAATCAAGAAATAAACTGGTAGAAAGGTAAGAATGGTCTCAAATTAAGCGAAAAGAGATAGCACATTTTGAGTGCTATCAATACTTTTAGTCCTTCAAGGGTTTTCATAAATAAATATCATTTTTAAGAGATTCATATAAATGTGTTATGACTGCATCCATAAGATTTATATTAAACTTTTCATACACGATCAGATAAATTGGATATTTAATGGTATTGTATATAGACCGTTAGAGAATATGTTTTCTCATAATCAACACTAGTCTATTGCCGAATTATTGTGGGATCTGACTTAATATCTTGTGACTTCACACTATTTGTTTGTCTTACAAATACTCCACTTGTATCCCACATGTTTAACATTCTCTGATTTCTGGATTACTAGTCCTCGCGATTTGAAAAATGAGTTTATTTTTATTGGATTGTTTTTTTTTCACATAAGTCAATCCTTTCTATGTCGACATTTTTCATACTCACTTTCATAAATAATATTGTGAGTGACATTGCATGCAAAAATGTTGTTAACTTATATGATTTCATCTTTTTCATGTCATGACATAATTTATTGAGATATTATTATTATCTTTATTTACTTCAATATTCTTATGAGTACTCATAAATAGGATTTCTTCTAGAATATCCATATTCTTAAGTGAGTAATTTTGATTATTGACTACTTCTTTTTCAAGAATTTTATCTTTGAAACCGAATGGTCGATCACGCTTATATGGCATGTCCTAGACTCATTAGTGACAACTTGTTGCATTTAATGGAGCATTTGCAGCTCGTATATATGACTTCGTCACTTTCTTAGCATCAATAAATGCATCTAGTAACTAATTTGCTATATTTTATAAATGAATTATTTTTTGAACTTCAGGTTCACATTGATCTATATGGGGATCTAAATGAGACAATAACGATACATTTTATGTAATTTCTTTTTCCAACTTCTTAATTCCTCTACCGTGGTCATGGCCTCGAGTATCACCATGATTATTTAAAATTCACAACATTCACTTCAGGGAATGTTGTTGCTCTAGTTGGCTGAGATTCATGATTTGTTTTAATCAATAACTCGTTATTTCGTTCAACGTTGAGAAGACATGAAATGAGTTCAAAATACTTTTAAAATATTTCTCTCGGTAATGTTACTTTAGGAGCATATTCAAGATATGAGTTGTAGAAAATGTTTCTTTAACATATTTGTATCAATAACTTTCTCTTCACATAATTATAATTTTGAGCTAATTTTAAATGATGTGAAGTTGTAACCACTTACTGATTTGAAATCTTGGAGCCCCAGGTGCATCCATTCATAACAAGCTTTAGGAAGAATAATTGTTTTCCGATAATCATATCTTTATGACATCCAAGTATTGTATTTATATTATAAATTTAATAATTACCATTAAAATTACATACTACAAATTTTAATTATGTAAAATTTGTCATGGTAATACTATCACAAAATATTGTATTTATATTATAAATTTAATATATGCAAAATAACATTTAATTTATTAATTATAATGAAGAAGGGAAAACCAACATATCTTCAGGACCTATCTTTAGCGGAGGAAATGATAGGAGCTCGATAATGTATTGAAAAATTAAAGAGCAAAATGAGACACCACGAGAGTACGAATATCGAGAAAATATAATAATAGTAATAAATATAATGTAATATAATAAATAAATATAATAAAATATTGAAATAACCAAAAATGGAAAATATAGAATTATGATGTTCTCCACCTTGATTTTTCTCGCAAAAAATATGTATCAATACAATATCCATAATAAGCCACTATTTATAGGCAATGGGCAATTTAGGATGTGACATCTGATGGACACTAAGGATGCTTTAGCATTAGACACATGAGGTAATTAAAGATTGACAACTGAGAAAGAATGACATTGGTCCTTTTAGGACACTAAGCAATTTGGACATTTATTTCTAATATTTATAATAGTTTCCTTATTTTAGTATATTTTTCTTGTATGGATTGTTTTCTTTCTCTATAAATTGAGGGTTGGATCTTTGTAAAAAGTCATGAGAAATAAACATAACTTCAAGGTATCATAATAGTATCACGTTTGAAGTCCGTCCCACCTTAGGTCTCAAATCAGAAACCTAGGATTAGCTTCAAGTCAAAAGTTAATATCTTCTAGTAAATCTTTAACTTTGCATCAAAAGTTGAACAAAAAAGAAGGTTTGAATTATTCGTCGGTCATTAATGGCAAACATAATCAAAGACTTACCTAGTTCAAACTAAATTTAAGACTCGACTGAAAATTTCAAAAATTGAAGTCAAAATCTTCAAGAAACTCCCAGAAGCTCTATGCTTTAAAAGTTAAACGTCTCCTTTAAATTGAAATCGTAGGACATTTAATACTTAGCGTTAGAAGTTGGAGTCATAGCTCAAATTATGTCACCATAATCGTGGGTTGTCGATGGCTTAAACGCAGGTCGAAACTCAAAATTTTAGAAATATAAGTTGCAAGTCATGGAAAATATACACACACAGGGATAATGACAAGAGCGTATAAAGAGAGAAATACATAGTATATATTAATAATTGCTTATACTATAATTAAAACATAAAATTTACATAATTTTTATATGAAGTGATTGAAGGATGAAATTAATAAGAAAAAATGATAGAAATAAAACAAACAAAATGGATGAAGAAGAAAATGAAAGGGTGGGATCCCACAACAGAAGCGATTAAATCACATACTTTGATTCCCAAAAGAATTAAAACAAAACATTTACAATATAGAAAGGTTAAGCATAAGAAAACTTACTTTTGTTGAAATCTTTACTTGAAGAAACTCCTTGAATCATTGTCGATCTCCTCCATGAGGTCCTCCTTACTATGTGTCACAGGGTCAAAATCCTAGTACGAAAATTTTCACCCTTTTTCCATGCGGCATAATGAGGTTTCCTTAGTCAGCCTATTAACATTGCCCGAGATTGCCCACAAACACACTCAAATGCTTATGAGAAACCAAAGGGCGTTGCCCAAGATCACCACAGTTAGAGAGGAGAAGAGAAGGAACACAAAAATTTGTGGAAATTATCTTTATTCATGAGATAATGAAAACCACACTTTACAAGACACAAGTGTAAACCCTACTTTCGTTTGTAAGTACTAAACTTAAGTACGTAGTATCGTTGTAGATTTATTTGTTTTCCTTTGTGTAGATCGAAGGGATAAGTGAAGGAAAGTCAAGCGTATCCTTGGTAAGTTGAATCCTAAACCGAAGGTAGAATCTATTTTGACATAACCATTAGGACATACATAAGACTTAAGAAGAGTGTTACCCGTCCAACCAAAGTGAAGAGATAAATTATTATAGAATTTGTTTAATTTAATTCTTGTATAAATATTAATAATGAAGGTTTAAATAAAAAAAAAGAGAAAAGAAAGGAAAAAGGAAAAAGGGAAAAAAAAAAAAGAAAAGAAGACAAAAAATGGAAGCTAGTGGAGAGTTAAGTCAGCAGAAAACTTCTTTGCGGATATAGCCGAAGTTGTCAATCATATTCCATTTCTCAAACCTTAAACTGACCTAAATCCACAGCTGAGTGTTGAAGGGAGAAAGAAGAAGACGTATAGGGAAAGTTGGTGTAGAATTCTGGTGGAAATCGTGGTGCAATTGAAGCTGAAACTGAAGGCTGGTCTGGTGTCACGCAGTCTGAGCAAAATCTGGTGTTTGGTAAATAGTGAGCTGAAGAGACCAAGTTTGAAGCTGAAAATTTGAGGTTAGTAAGTTAATTCAATTCTTAACAACTTTTGTGAAGGATATTTGATCTGAATGTCAAGAGAAAGAGGTTTAAGTTTAGGTAGAAATGACTTATATGGATTCCTCGAGTGATTTGGAGCAGTACGAAGTAAAATTGGAATACCTATTGAACGAAGGCAAGTTAAGCCCAAAAATTTTGAGGTAAGTTAGAAAACAGATTGCTCTACAAGTTTGTAGAAGGGAAGAAATTCTAATTCGGGCTAGAAATGCAATTTTTAATAGATAGAAATGAAGACAGTAGCGAATATAGTAGTAGAGGGAGGCGAGTTTCGCTAGAGAGTTAAGTGACACTTGGGGGCGTGAAGGAGCGAGAGCGAGACAGATCTCGCTGGTGTTGCTGGTTGGTTTTGTCTCACAAATCTCACTGCTCTAGCTATTCTTGTGCTCTCGTTAGTCTCGTGGGTCTCGCTAGTGACAGTCTCGCTGGTACAGTTTTGTTTGCAGCTCAGTTTCGCTAGTCTAGTCTCGTTGGTTGCTTGAGTCTCGTTCATTAGTGATTATCCTTATGGAATTTGGTCTTGATGGTGAAAAATTGAACAATTATCAATGTCTAAAACTTGTTGGTTATGTTAAAGGGAATTTTAAGGAAATTTAACAAAGGAAAATGTACTATTTTAGGCCGAGAAGAGCTGGAAAAGGCGTATAATCCTTTAAGGGCCCGAGAGTGACACTTGTTTTTCTTAAAAAAAAAAAGGATTTTATTTATAATGTTTAGCCACGATTTCTTATGAAATGTGATTTTATGGTGATTCGCTAAATGTGATTTTATGGTGATTCGCTAAATGTGATTTTATGGTGATTCGCTAAATGTTAAGCATGATTACTATTTATATTTGATTTCATGGCATGAAAAGCATGTTTTGTCTACTTTCTCAAGTTTTAAAAGCATGTTTAAACGATGCTGATTAATGAGAAATGATCTGATTTCCCATGAAATGTTTTATGATGAAATTTTATACAAAGCATACTTTTTTTCTAAAATATTTTCTAAAGGTCCCAATGCTGAAGGACGTTGAGAAGGAATTTGAGTATCCTAGGGAACCAGTAATGAAGGACATGGAGAAGGTACTTAGGCAGCCTGAGATAGATCCTATGTGCACATAGTGAGGATGACCTGTTGTGTTGAGATTACTCCACATCAACTAAGGTTTCGACGTTAGGTGTGTCGAGATCACCCCGCCCCAACTAAGGATGTTTTCGACGTTAAGTAGCACTGAGCCTTGCTCTGCCTCAACTAAGAAAAATGTTTTGAAATGCTTTGTATTTTCATGGTTTTTTGGAAATAAAACATATATGGTTTGATAACGTAATCTGAGCATGATTTGCCTGGACATGGAAATGTATTATTTAAACTAAGGTTTTTTTCGATGTTGAGTGCGAAAGCTTGCTCTGCCTCAACTAAGGGTATTTTTAAATGCAAAGGGATGTTTGATGGATTTAGAAACTCTTTTCAAGTAAATGGCTATCGCTTATGCTTTCTTCCTTGCTTAAGCATGTCTTCTTTACGTTATAGCTAATGCTTTCTCTCATATTAAGCATGACTTAATTCTAAAGTTGTGTTTCCAATATTTTGTCACTCACTAGGTGGCCAGCTCATATTTTTCCATGTTTTCTATTCCATTCAGGTAGCAAAAGAGTTCCCAATGCTTAGCCTACACAAGCCTCGCCCTGCTTAAGTTGCACGCCATCAAAAAATACCTTTCTTCATAATAGTCGTATGTGTAAATAATTTTGAGTATGTGGCATGTACATATAGCTAGTTAGTTATTGGGAAGTGAGAGTGAATAATGTGTATATGGTCTAACTTGATTGTAATCGAGTTGGAGTTTCTGGTGATGTGTATATGAATCATCATGTTGTTGTAATTCTTGGTCTGATGGATTTAAATGTTGTATGATTTAAGTTTGCGCATTGTGGGTGGTTATGTGAAATCATGTTTTCAACAAGTTAGACGAGTATGGATGGACAGTGAACCTTACAAAAGGTGTAAACCCTATTTTCATTTTGGAAGAGCTAAACGTAAGTATGTAGTACCGATATGGACTAAAGTATTTTTCCTCTTGTAGATTGAAAGAAGAAGTGAAGGTAGCCGGAAGTATTTTTTTTTTCTAAGTTAAATTTTTAAGTCATCAAGAGGAAATCGAGCTAGAATTGACTTTGTATATTAATTGGGGCACAAAAGCAGATTTTAAATTAAAAAGAAATAAAGAAAGAAAGAAAGAAAGAAAGAAAGAAAAAGAAAGAAAAAGAAAAGGAAAGAAAAAGGAAAAAATGATAAAAAATAATAAAAAAAAAGAAAAGAAAAGAAAGAAGAGGAAAGAGATAGTGGGGAGTTAAGTCGGCAGGGAACTTTTGGTGCATATGGCCGAAGTTGTCGATCTTATCCCATGTCTCAAACTTCAAACCGACTCCATCTTTCAGCTGAGTGACAAGGGGAGGTAGAAGAAGATAGCTGGGGCAAAGTCGTGTAGAATTTTGGTCGTTTCATGGTGTAATTGAAGCTGAAACAGAAGGTTTGATTGCTGTCATGCAATCTGAGCAAGGTCTGGTATTTGGAGAATAGCGAGCTGTAGAGATCGAGTTTAGGGCTGAAAATTTGAGGTTAGTAAGTTAATTCAATTCTTAACAACTTTTATGAAGGATGGTTGAGCCGAATGTGAAGAGAAACAGGTTTGATTATAGGAGAAAATGACTGATACAGATTCCTTGAGTAATCTGGAGTAGGGCGATGTAAATTGAGAATATCTGTCGAACGAAGAGGAGTTTGTCTCTGAAATTTTGAGGTAAGCTAAAAACACATTTCTTTACATGTTTGTAGAAGGGAAGAAGTTCTAATTCGGGCTGAAAATACAACTTTTAACAGAAGTGAAGACAGAAGCGAAGACAGAAGCAGAATGAGACAGGTTTCGCTGGAAAAAGCAGCGACACTAAAGGCGTAAGGGTGAGCAGCGAGATGAGTCTCGCTTGTGTCGCTGGTTGCTTTTTGTCTCATAACTCTCGATAGGTCTCGCTAGTCCCGCTGGTGTGGCTACCCTCGCTAGTCTCGCTGGTCAAGTAAGTATCGTTGGTTTTGCCTAGCCTCGTTGGTCTCGCTAGTTCATAGTCTCGCTAGTACAGTTTGGTCTTTTGCTTGAATTCATTGGTTTAGTCTCGCTAATGGCCTGAGTCTCGGTGATGGTTTTCTTCATAAAGTAGAGTCTCGGTGGTGAATAATATAAATGTCCAAGGCTTGTTTGCTATGTAAAAAGGAATTTTAAGGAAATCTAACAAAGGGAAATGTACTATTTCAGGTCGAGAGGAGCTAGGAAAGGCGTATAACCCTTTAAGGGTTAAGACAAGTTGTGAGTGGCTATTTTATTCAAATGAGCATATTGTATATAAAGTTTTCATGTCATATACTGTTGCTTGGAAACATGTTCTTATGTTTATGCTTTTCACGGGTTTTAGATGTGCTATAATGACTATTTGCTTAAAGAAAGCATGTGTTTCCACGTAAATACATATTATGGTTTTGCATTAGAATTATTTGAAGCATGCTAGTTGTTAACCAAATTTTACGAAAAGCATACTATTCATTGATCTCTGATTTTATGGAAGCATGATGAATGTTAAATAACTAGTGAAAGTTTGAGATGCTTGAACTTGTGAATATTTATTATGTTATTTTCGAAGCATGTCGCTTTTGAATTAAGTTTTTGAAAAGGCTCCCAATGCTGAAGGACTCGGAGAAGGCATGTGGGTAGCCGGGATATAGAAATGGTTCCCAATGCTTAAGAACTCGGAGAAGGCATGTGGGTAACCTGAGTATAGAGATAGCCCCCAATGCTGAAGGATACGGAGAAGGCATGTGGGTGGCCTAAATCTTTTATATGGGACCCGATACTGAAGGACTCGAGAAGGTATACGGGCAACCCTGGATATAATATCTATGTGCACATAGAAGTATGATTGATACTATTGGTTGAGATTACTCCACAAAGCTTAGGATATTTGACGTTGGGTGTGTCGAGGATTACTCCACCCCAACTAAGGATGATTACAACGTTGAGCAGCATTGAGCTTTACTCCACCTCAACTAAGGAAAATGTTTTTGAAATGTATTGTACTTTTATGGTTTTTCGGAAATGAAACGTATATGGTTTGATAACATTATCTGAGCATAATTTGCCTGGATATGGAATAGTGAATTATTACTTCCTATTTATTATCATACTTTGAATACAGTTTTGATTTATGTATGAGTTAAAGAAGGGTTTTACTAAACATGTCACTGACTGGGCAACCTAGCTCATGTTTTCCCTTTTTTTTTTTTTTTTTTTTTT